>PVJX010023104.1:0-31447 GCA_004027295.1 Dolichotis patagonum | reverse complement strand
GGTCAGCAGTTGGTTGACTCTAAGGCAAAAACTTCAAGATGTAAGAGCATAACAGAGCAAGGTACTTACATCTTGGGGGCTTAGAAATAGAGTAAGGAACAGTGGTATACAAGAAGGTGTCAGTGCCTGTGTGTGGTACTGAAAATCATGCTTCCTGAATAACCTAGATATACCCAGTAGTGTGCTTCACGAATTCCTTTGGTGATTCCCACAGCATTCAAGTGGACACAGTTCAGCTTAGCCATGACACTTACCTAATTTGTAAATGAAGATAAAATGCAGTTAGCACTGGATTACTTTTTAAGTCAAGCTCATTAAAATTTAAGGACATACAAGAAATTTACATTTCTAGAGATTTTAATTCTCATACTTTTGAAGGAGTGTAAATGATGCCTATAATTGTGTGATCATAGAATAAAGTGCAAGAGACTTTGTTGAAATCTCATAGTCATCCACAACTAGAAAAACCCTGACTAGATGATAATAGAAAAAAGTTCTAAAAGATGATGAGACAGATGTATAGGATGGACCACTAAAAGTCACGATTTGAAAGAATAAAGTCATATGAGAAAAATGTTAATTACATGATTTACTAAAATGGAAAGAAAATATTTTGCATAGAACGCATTCATTTTTTCTTTCTTCTGAATCTCACTCTAATATTTCCCTTATCAGTAAATGTGTTCTTACCCTCCACTCAGGGACTGAATTATATCAGTCTTGACAGTTTGATCTTCACAGAGCACATCCATTCCTCCCCCAGTCTTACCCATGTCAGGGCTGAACTACTAAACATTCATCACCATTCCACTCATAGGTAATTTTATAAGCCACCTGCCTCTCTTCTGTTTTGCTGCCTTCAATGATGACCAGGCTATGACAGTCTCTCTCCAGGAGCACGTGAGAAGTTCCTGATTGTTCTCTGAGAATTGCAGTCTATTCTAGTCCCTTTCCAACCAGTCTTTCAGGTAGACTTCGTCAATTTTCCTATTCTTTTCATTGTCACCGTAGCTCTCCAAGACTTCCTATCGCTCTCACGATAACAGCAAACAGAATAATCGACACTACAATGATCCAAGAGTTCAGGTCTTTTCTATGCTGCGCACATCACCAACAAAGCCCTTCTTGCTGTCTCCTCCCAGCGCTGGACCTGTGAGTTGCTGGAATGCCATGCCCCTGTCTATTCCATGTCTTCTTCCTCAATGTTCTTGAACCCAGGATGATTGATGGTTCCTGATGAGTTTGGCATAGAATGTTTTGACCTTATAATGGTACAAAAGCAATTCTCATTCAGTAGAAAAACACACTTCAAATTTTTATTTTCCATCTCTTTCTGGGTTGGTGGCATATGGTTTGATGCTCTGGAAATGAGTAAAGCCAGTGAACCACAGCTCCCAGTCAGCCAAAGGACTAAGGAAGGTTGAAGAACTAAGACTGTGGTGTACTATGTTGCTATGCTGGGATATTTGGCAGGTGGGTGCACTCATGAGTTTTTAAAATTGGTATGGGAATTCAACTACACTGCTATGTAAGCCTATTAAAAGTCTGTGAGGAGCATGTGTAGTTAATTTATTCTGAACTCTCACCCTGTTTGATAATATCCTTAATATGATTATTGCCACAGGAGTCTTCTAATGTCCAGTTGATGAGTTATCTGAAGGTATTACACACACACACACACACACACACAGCTTGGGGATATAATCTTACTTCCTTCTAAGACTATTTCTTGGTAGCCTTGTGTTACAATTTCTGGCCATCTATTTAGGATACAGTTTTCTTAACCTATTTAGATTGGGGAATCTTCCCATCATTTTAGATTCTCAACATAAGCAGACACACCTTCCACTTAAAGCAGTTTCACTTTTACCACAGTCTCCAGGCTGCCTGGTTCTACTCTGAGTCCATCTCTGTCTTGGAAACACTGTTAACACAATAAGAAGAAGCTGATACATGCCGTGGATTGAAGGTTTCCTAGCATTAGCAATTTCAATTTGCACCAAGTTTATTTTCCAAGGAACACCAGTTGGCAATTTGACCAAGTATGTTACTATGGTGTAACAAATTCTCCAAGCTTTCCAAACCTGTAATACAATATTCAAGCCTTCCTGGCTGTGTGCCTACTAGAGTCAATTCTGAAAATGTTGTAAGTTGTCACACATAATATCTTATTTTTTATTCTAATACCAAATATGGCATTAGTTTGGATTAGGTTCAGCTCTGAATGATAGAAATTATCAAGACAGAGATTTTCTTTGTACACAAAAACCATAGCAGGTACACTGAGCTGCTGTAGTGCTCTATGGAGTCAGAAAGCTATGCTTCTCCTGTCTTTCCACTCTCAACATTCACTAGGCACTTTGAAAGCCCTAGTTGGAAATAAAGCACCATATCAAAATTCCCAATAAAAAAGGTAGAAGCAATAGAGCAAGTCTGGCCCTGGCCCTTTTAAGGCCACTTCGCAGAAGTCTCATGCAACACTTAGATAGAAAGACTTCATTGGCTAGAAGTTAATAGTGAGCAAAATAGCTACACACAGCTGCAAGTGGGATCCAGTAATAAAATGCCCCCGGTAAATGTCTATATCCGTGCAAGAGAAGGAAATAAATACTTGAGGTAATTAGCAGTCTTGTAACAACTTCTATATTTAATATTAAAGATTGATATTAACTTTGAGTTTGATTATACTCTGTGTGCTCAATTGCACTTCATAAAATGATATTCAATATTTATCGGCTCCTTGGGCAATTTTTGAAAATTTGTATATGACTGTTAAACCTAAGATTATTGAGTTTGGGGGACTCATTTATGTGGGCTTATATCTTGGAAAGTTTTCAATTATCCATGACTTAGCCTGAAGCTTTTTATAAAAACTAATTTAGGTAGTATAGCTAAGTGTTTTTAAAAAGTGGTAGACTATTACCTAATTATGTATTTATATCTCTCAGTCACTCCCAATTGTATTTTATTCCCCCCTCTAATTTCAATTTAAGAAAGAAAAATTATCTGACAATTTCCCAAAACACTAGGATCTTTCAAATTTTATGTTGGTTTTTACCCAAGTTTTTATTTAGCTCAGAAGATAAATGATTACTTACAGTTTTTAGTTCATGTAAGGTTAAAATGCAAGGAGAATAAGAATGTGACCGTGATCACTTACTCTGGTTCAGTTAAGAGGAGCTCAGGAAAGTTAGCTTTGGCCTTGGAATGATATCTATGGTTTTTAAAACAATTGAGCTACATCAGATGAGCAAGGGCATCACAACGTTCAGGAGAACAGGAACTCTCTACTCATCTCAGTTTATCAACGTCTACCATAGAGTCTAGGGCATGCAAAGTACTCATTGGGCAATTGCTCAATGAAGTAATAAGGGTTATTAACCACGTATTAGTATATTCTATTAGAAGTATTTGTACTATTTCATTTAAGAAGACAATAGTGTTTATGTGTAGATTAAACATTTCATTTGCCTTTTTTATGTTCTGTTTCTTTATTATTTTAAAAGCAAAACAAAGAATAAAAATGTTACAGAATTTCAAATCAAAATAACAGAATATTAAAACTGGTTAATATACTGCATATTGTTACCTTCAAAGCAGTTGTTCAGATTACAAGATTTAAGCATGAAAGAAAAGATCAAACAATGAAAGCACAAACTGTTCTTTTTTGAACTAACAGAGATTAGTAGTATAGTTATCTATATTGTATAATATATATATATATATATATATAGTCTTTTCCTTTCTTTCTTTTCTCTTTTCCCCTATCCCAGTTGTTCTTTCCTTTTAAGCAATTTCTTTCCCTTTCATTTTCACAATATCTGTTGTACATTTTGAATGATATTTACTCTTTCAGTATTTACAATATGGAGATGATACAATATTTACACATGCTAGTCTGACTTTTGTAACTTATAAGTATGGTCTCAAGTTGCATTAATTTACCTATAGAAGCCTCAAGTTTATCTTTATTTATAGCTGAGTAATACCCTATTGTATAATCCTTTAATCCTTGGTTTATTGTTTGTATTTTTTCTTATTGCTGATTGAACCCTAGCTTTTCACCCCGAGCTCTATCCCCAGCCCTTTTTATTATTCATTTTTTAAAATTTTGAGACACAATTTTTTATAATCTTATTATTTAGAAAGTATCAGATACATTGTAGTGTTTGATACATCATGTCAACTTGAGAAGTCTGGAAACTTAACTAAGTAACTCAGAAGTTCTACATCCTGGGGTGTAAAAAACATGGCTTATTGTTCCAGACTGTTGTACATTGTGTGCATTGTGTCACTGAGCTGTTTAGAAGTTTAAGGAAGTGATCCAGCAGGGCCCAGCGTCCTCACTTTGTAAACATCCTGAGCCGGTGCTGGAGGAGGGCATGGAGAGGGCATGAGGACTACATGCACGGGAAGGCCAATAACTTGCATACAATATAGGGCTGGTAGCTTTCATGAAATATAGGGGAGGAAAGGAGACTTGTTCTCCCTCTTTTGCTGTTGTTACTTTTGCTGTCTTCTGTTGCCTTGGACTGTGGACCTTGTGCCATGCCACCCTGCCTTGGAGCCAGATGATTTACACACTGAAACCTCCACAAACAGTAAGCTAAATAAACATTTCCTCCTTTCACTTTGAGTGTTGGTTATTTTGTCCCAGCAACAAGAGAAAAGTAAGTTAAGACACACACTATGTCTCATTAAACATGTAATTCACTCAACCTTATATATTTTTTCTGAGTGTAACACTTAAGTATAATTTAGTATGATCATTCCCTAGACATCAGCTTCAAGGTTGATGATGTAATTTACAACACCCTAGTTAATGCTTAATTAACTCTCAAATTTTCCTTATACAACCTGTACTAAATCTTTCCAAAATTTATATTTAATGTTGTAAGCATATGTTGTGTCATGGAAACGTACATGATCTACCTTTCATCTGTTTTATAGAGAAAAAGTCTTTTAAGTTACTTCTTTAACACATAAAGTGATTTTTTAAAAACTAGAATTAATTTCTTCTGTCCCTGCAGAAGGTAGGCAGAGACTCACCTCAGTAGCATCTTTGTTTGAAGCTGCACAAATACCTGCTATAGAAACAGATCATTAAAATTCTATAAACAGCTGTAAGTAATACTACAAGAGTGGGAAGACAACCTCCCAATTTATTAAAACAAACATTTCAAAAGGATTTTGGAGAAATGAAGTTATAGTACTTAGAAAGAGCTAAACTTAATTCATGGTAGTACGCACTATTTAGTATTCTTGCATTGAAGTGTTTCTGCATTGCTCTGTGAAATCACACTATTGGGTTTAGCCTTCTGTGGCCCCTGCTACTATACTTGCCTCACTGAGAGGACAAAGAAATAAAATATCTCACTGGAAGAACTTGAAAGTAAGGGAAAAGATACCAATATTTTTAATGTACTAAAGGAATTTTTTCCCTTTACTGAAATGTACATGAAGCAAAATTTGTCATTTTGATGATCTTGGAGTCTGATGGCATTAAGTACATTTATTTATTTTGTAGACATCACTACAGTTGATCTGCAGAACTTTGCACCACCCAAACTGAAATCTTTTACCTACTAAAACTTAATCATTCATTTCTCTTTCTCCCAGATCTTCTAGTGACCATGCCTCTGCCTTATGTATCTGAATTTGAATACTGCAGGTAATTCACACAGGCCGAGCTACACGGTTACTTGTCTTTTTGTGTCTAGCTTATGTGACCTCTCATATTGTCTTCAAGATTATCCACGTGACAGCATGTATCCAAACTTTATTCCTCTTATGGTTGAATAATATTTCATTATACATATAGACTTCATTTTGCTTATGAGTTCTTCTATGTATGAACATTTGGGTTATTTCTTTTATTGGCTTTTGTAAAAAATGTATATATAATCAGTATACAAATAATATATTTGACTTCTTGCTTTTAGTTCCTTAGGTGTCTACTCAGAAGTGAAATTGCTGGGTCATGCAGTACTTTCACTTAAAAAATTGTACAGGGGAATCTGTCATAGTCTTCTGTAGCATCTCTATCATTCATTGTACATTCCCATCAACAGTGCACAAGTTTATGCACTTCTTCACCCTCTCACCAATGTTTATTATTTTAGCAATATATTATATATATACATATATTATATATATGAAAGATATGTAAGTATGTATGTATACTATATTCATGTATCCAGTATATACATATATATGCAATGTAACATGTGCATTATGTAGAGAACGTTCGTGTGTATGTTGTAAAAGTGGCTGAGAACTGGATAGACATCTCAACAGCGACTTACTTTTTAGCATGGCCTTTGACAAAATCTCTTACAGTAAGGGCTGGAGTTCAACTTTAAAACTGTAATTAAGGTTAGCTTGTTTTTATGAAACATGAAATTCTGACCCCAAATTAAATAATGATGGACATAGAGGAAAGGTGAGGGAATACACTGTTTTTACAAAATAAGGGTGCAGCAGGTCACCTCTCTCTGCCTCCCTCTAACTTGAAATTGAAATAGAAAACAATACAGCTAGGACTGGACTGAGGAAACACAAGCTCTCTGATGACCATTGTTAGCCTGCCCCTCACCAGGAGATCAGACAGTATCCTCTTCATCCTAACAAATGCACACACACACACACACACACACACACACACACACACACACAGTATGGGTGTCTACAGCTCACTCTCTACCACCACCATGGAAAATAGGATCAATCTAAGAATTTGAAGATGAAGGCAACTGAACTGTTCAGGTTACAAGAGCTCTATTTTTTATGGAAGAATAGTTTTAAAAAATACAGTAAAATTGTCCCATCATAACGAGATCTACTAAGCTTTATTTAGAAGTGGTGGTGCATGCCTAAAATCCCAAATTCTTGAGAAGCTGAGGCAGGAGGATCACTGGAGAAGACAAATTCAAGACTAGTCTATGCAATATAATGTGACCTGTCTCAAAATAAATAAGCAATGATCTAGGTCATGCAATCTTAATATGGGGTGCTGTACCAGAATGCTGACCTCCCACCCCAATTTGAACAGGAAGCCATCTCTGTTGGGGTCAGGTAGGTAGAGCAGTCACACAGTGTGCCTCTTAGGAGGCCTCCTGACCCTGAAACTGGTAATTTGTTTAAATATGAACCCTTTGTCTCATGAAATTGTAGAATGAAATCATGGAGAAAGAGAGGAAATTAGGGGAGAGTCTGTTAGAAGAAAAAAGCCCTCCGTGGACACCCACCAAGAGGACACAATGCACCATGTGCTGTGTTTATTTGGGTCTTGTATAAGTAAGCAGATCACAGAGACTTGTTTTAAACAGGTGGCTTGTGGGTATAGGCGTAAAGGGTGTAACTTATTTAGTGGTTCACAAGAAACTGAGTTCCAAAAAAACTGGTTGCTCTGCATTTTAAGTTTTTCCAAGAGCAGCACAGAGGTTAAGGGGCAGCTGTCATATAACTTGGCATACCTTCTTCCTGGGAGGAGAGGTCTGTACTTATTTTTAACCATTACCTTTTCTCCTGTGGTTTCCTGTACATTTCTATGCTTAACTAACTATATAATTGGAATTAACTACTAATTGCGGTGTATGTGCTAGTTTTTTTTTTTCCAGCTGAAACTACCTTAGGCTCCCCACTGTTACAATATCTTTTTTCTTGAGTTTGGATCCAAGTCTTGATGTAGTTATTCCTCAAGACTTCTGAAATTTTTCTTGAGTCTTTAGCTCAGATCTCCACATGGCTTTTCCAAGGACATGCTCACCCAAAGGTGAGTTCATCAGCTGTCTCACTGACTCAGAAACTTCTCCAGCCCTCAGCCGTCTTTGCTGACCTCATGAGATTCATATTTGGAGAGGGCTATTCCCAGCAGCACCCCACCCATTAAGGTCCATCTGATGTGGGTTTGGTGATACTTAATGCAGAAATCTTAAGCAGAAAAGAAAACAGCATTCTTGTTTTGAGGGAAATATGTGCCTGCTAACATGCATTGTTCAGCTGACCTTGGCCTTGGTAAATAAAGACCACTGGAAACATTAACTGTATTTTCCTCTACTCTTTGTACTAAATCCATCAAGGTGTATTCTATTCTGTGTGCAGAATTTTAAATGTTTGTTTGAACTTATCAAGAAAAAGATGAAACTGAACACGTCCTATAAATTGTTTTTACTGGGTGTGTGATGAAGCTCTCTCTCTAATAGCAACCAGTTGGATGTTTTCAGAAAGACAAGTGACCTCTGCTTTGTCTCTCTTGTGTATGTGCATTGTCGCAAAGATCATTCAACAGATATCTGTTTACCGTGTAGAAGAACTCAGCACTACTAATGAGCAACCAAAAATTATTAGCAAGGGCCAGAGATGTAGTCTCTGTAGATGTACATGCTTGGATGGCATATATGAGGCCCTTGATTGGATCCCTAGCACCACAAACAAAGACAGAAAACAAAGTAAGCAAGCAAACAAACAAACAAAAACTGTTAACCAAATGGCCTGCATGGAAAAGAAGGGAGGGAGACAAGAACAATGAAAAGACAAAAAAGTAATTCTAATACAATAGCAATCAATGCAGGTTTCTTTTATAAATGTAAATTTTGGTTTATTTTTATGAACAATTTTCCCTGAACATGAAAGCTTGGGAAATAATACTTTAAAGCACTCAGGCCTCTTGATTTAGGGCTCTCAATTTTTAATATCCATATGTGCAAGTGGCACAATTCCCCCAAGTTATTTGATTTTCCATGTACATGGTAGGAAGTAGTGCTCCCAACAACAGCTGACAAGAAACTGATCTAGGAAGGAAGAATCCAGTAAGAGAGAAGAAGGAAGAAGCCAACATGTGTACAGGGATTATTGTCAAGCACAAAATTACCATTGTGGAGCAATGAAAAGGGTGCTGATGACCAGTGAGAGATGTTAGTATTGAAAGACAAAACTTGGTCTGTGTTTTTATTTGCATGAGGGGCGCTTGCCAGGAGGATTCCCTCTGTGCAAGGAAGATTAAGTGAGCTTAGTGCATTAGATCAAGCACAGAGAGAAGAGGCTGAAGGCTCGCTGGGGAACCACTGCAGAGCCAGGCTGAGTTGTGAGCCCTCCTGTGATTCTGTTATTTCTCTAATGCATTCACATTTTAATATTTATTTGTGTTGCTGCTTGTTAAGGCTAAATCAAAGACACTTCAGGCATGATGAGAGAGCTCAAAAATATTCTTAAAATGACTTTTGTACGGATTATTAAAAACAAATAAAAATTAAGCAAATTGGCACAATGCAAGTCATTAAAATAGTCTGAATTTTGTTGAGAGTTGCCTAAAGAAAAGATTCCTTTTTACAATATTCTATAATAAAACAAGCTGAGTGTTGTAGAAGGGTATAGTAAACCTTACTACAATTTTTGAAATATTTCATTTATTCACTTTAGATAGATTACCAAATAACTATAATTTAATTAGAAGTAAATGTATGCAGAATTTTTCTCAATTTTTAAAACTTCTTTTAAAATGTAATTTTTTAATACATCAATGCTGGCAAGGACTGGAAAGAGGGAAATTACTATAGATCCCATGGAAATTCCAAATATCTTGAATATTTACTTTGAAAATCTCTACTCAAATAGAGTGGAAAACACAGAGGAAATGGACAGATTTGTAGAAACATATAAACTACCACAGCTCAACCTAGAATATATAGCAACTTTGAATAACCCAATACAGCTATTAAAATTGAAAATGTAATTAAAAACTTCACAACAAAGAAAAGCCCAGGTCCTGATAGATTCATGGCTGAATTCTACAAGAAATTTAGAGAATATTTGATGTGAATACTCCATAAACTCTTCAATGAAATTGAAAAGGAAGCAATCTTCCCTAATTCATTCTTGGAGGCAAGTATTACTCTGATACACAAACTAGAGAAAGAACCAATCAAAAAGAGAATGATAGGCCAATCTCACTAATGAACATTGATGCAAAGATTCTCAATAAAATACTGGCAAATAAAATGCAGCAAATCATCAAGAAGATTATACATCATGACCAATTGGGATGCTTTCCAGGAGTGCAGGGATGGTTCAACATACGCAAATCAATAAACACAATACACCATATCAACAGAGCCAAAAACAAAAACCACATGGTCACCTCAAAAGATGTAGAAAAAGCTTTCAATAAAGTCCAGCACTTGTTCATGATAAAAACTCTTCAGAAACTTGGAATACATGGTGTCTACCTCAATCTCATAAAGGCCACTTATTACAAACCAACAGTCAATATTATACTAAATGGACAAAAATTGAAAGCTTTCACTCTAAAATCAGGAAAAAACAAGAATGTCCACTATCACCACTTCTATTCAATATAGTTCTGGAAACATTAGCCAGGGCAATCAGACAAGAGGGAGAAATAAAATGAATAAAGATATGAAAGGAAGAAGTTAAATTATCACTATTTGCAGATGATATGATATTCTCTATAGAAGACCCAAAAAACTCCATTAAAAGACTACTACAGGTAATAAACAAGTTGAGCAGTGTAGCTGGATACAAAGTCAATGCACAAAAATCAATAGCATACCTGTACACAAACAAAAAGTTAACTGAGAGAGAAATTATGGAAATACCACTTTTCACTTGATCTTAGCCAAAGGCCGAGAAGCAATGGAAATACCACTTTTCACAATACCATCTAAAAAATGAAATACTTAGGAATCAACCTAACCAAGATGTAAAAGACTTATGCGCTGAAAATTATACTATGCTAAAAAAGAGATTGAATAGAATATTTAAAAATGGAAAGATATTCCTTGCTCTTGGCTAGGAAAAACCAACACTGTGAAAATGGCCATACTGCCAAAAATGTTATACAGATTTAATGCAATCCCAATCAAAATACCAATAACATAACTTACAGATCTGGAGAAAACACTCCTAAAATTCATTTGGAAGCAGAAGAAACCTAGAATAGCAAAGGTAATTCTAGGCAACAAAGGCAAGGCAGGAGGCATCTCAATTCCTGACTTGAAACTCTACTACAAAGCCACAGTGACAAAATCAGCATTGTACTGACAAAGAAATAGACCTGAAGATCAATGGAACAGATTAGAAGATGCAAACACCACTACAAAGACACTCAGCCACCTGATATTTGACAAAGGGCCTAAACATGTTTACTGGAGGAAGGATAGCCTCTTTAATAAATGGTGTTGGAAAAATTGGCTCTCCACATCCCGAAGACTGAAACTAGATCCATGCCTATCACCATGCACAAAACTAAAGTCAAAATGGATCAAAGATCTAAATATTAAAACAGAAACACTAAATCTACTGGAAGAAATGGTAGGCAGAAGTCTTGGAGACATAGGGGTAGGCAGAGAATTCATGAACAAAACACAAACCACACGGGAAACACTTCAAAGAATCAACAACTGGGATCTCATATTATTGAAAAGATTTTGAACTAAAAAAGAAATCACCAACAGAGTGAAAGGAAAACCCAAAGAATGGGAAAGAATTTTAGCTAGGAACCCCTCAGACAAAGGACTTTTATCAAGAACATATAAAGAATTGAAAAACATCAAGCCTTCCAAATTCAAAGAACCTCTCCAAAAATGGGCATCTGAGATGAACACATGTTTCTCAGATGAAGATATACAAATGACAAATAAATACATGAAGAAATGTTCACCATCACTGGTCATTTGAGTAATGCAAATTAAAACAGCATTGAGATTTCATCTCACTCTGGAAAGAATGGCTGCCATCAACAAATCAACTAATAATAAATGTTGTCTAGGCTGCAGTGAAAAAGGAACACTGCTCCACTGTTGGTGGGAATGTAAACTTGTGCAACCACTATGGAAATCAGTATGGAGAATTCTCAGAAAATTAGGATTGGAAGTTCCATTCAATCTAGCTATTCCCCTCCTGGGTATTTTTCCAGAAAAACTGAAAATGTTGTGTCACAGTGACATATGAGCACCCATGTTCATAGCAACAAAATTTGTAATAGCTAAGTCTTGGAAACAACGAAAATGCCCATCAACCACAGAATGGATGAAAAACAAGTGTTATTTTTATACAATGGATTATTACTCAGCTATAAAAAGGATGATCTTGAGGCCTTCATAGGTAAATGGAGGCAACTCGAGACTATCCTCATTAGTGAAATAAATAAGAATCATATATATAAATAACACATTGTGTCTCTAGTGTAAAAAGTAATAAGAAATGTAGGAGTAATAAAACCCCAAATGTGCAATTGCTATTGTAAAAAAGAGAGGAAAAGAAAGTGCTCTAAAGGATACAACTGCATGTATGTTTACGTTTGTAAGATAGATGACCATATTACTAAGTTTTTGTTGGTTTGTTGAACAGGACTGTTTGCAGCCTCACTGTTTGAATGTCTATTTTTTATGCTTTAGTTTTAACTATTTCTAAGATGACAATGTGTAATTTATCAACTAGTAATTTCTTAATGTTATTTTTTGAAATTCTGAATTATTTCTATCCTATTTTCTGTTTTTCTTTTTTCTCTTTAAATAAAATCATTAAAAATGCATTTTAAAAATGACATTAGCTCTTTATTGCTAATGTTTATTGCATCATCAAGTTTATCTGTAACCAAAGAATACTGAGAAATAATAATAGAAACAAAATCCTGATTTTTGTGAGTGCTGCCTGCTTTCCATGAAAGAGAAAAGTGCCATGTTTCCTCAATAGTGAAATGAATGAGGACTTTTACAAATGGACATCTTCCTAATTACTCCTATTTTCATCTTTGCCTCTGTCTAGAATTAAGATACATGTAATTCTGGCCTTCCCAAACTGAGTATCATTGCTAAATCAAACCTGCTGTCTCCCCTTGGACATCAAATGATCATTTACCCTTAGTCTATCTACCTCCTTCTTCCCTTTGACTTTAAATGTGATTGGTGACTTTAATGCTACAAATATACAAACCCTAAGCAAACCTCCACCTGTCCCTTGGCACTGGCCTTCCCCCCTGTGAATAACTTGCCTTTTTATTTACTTGAGGGAGAAATATTTGAAAGTATTTGAGTGTCTGCTGTGTGCACCCCTTCCTGGCCACTAATGACTCAGCTTCCTTTGTCCTGACTGTCGATAATATCTCTAACGATGACCAAAAAATTGAGTAGCAAGAAGATGCTACTAGTGACCATAAATACCTTCTACAGCAGGTGGACCTATCAGATGACTGATTTTTTCTTCTGAAAAATATTGATGAATTTAGTTACTTCCTTCTTGATAGGAATAGAAGTGAACTGATGCACAGGTTTGGAGATGAAGAAGATAACCCTAGAAGAAAGCCAAGAGTGGGAACCCAAGAAGGGGTCTGGGAGACAACAAAAGTAATCACCCTCTATCATGGGGCCACCCACTGTGATCACCACGTCTCCAGCTAATCTGACCCACTGACGAAAAGTCATGCCACAAAGGAGTGTTTGCAGGTGTGAAACCAGACCAGCTCCACATCCAGGTCAAAATTAATGAAACAGAGATACATGGAGGGATGTTATTACTATGAATTCCTACCTCTCTTACTATGGATATTATTTAATTTAAAAAATATTTTTTTTCAATACTTGTTATTCCAAACACTGATTTTTACTTTCACAATCATGCAAAAAGTTCTGCATATTATTATCTCTGTTCTACAGACAAAGTCACTGAAGCTTAGACAATTTAAATGTCTTGCCAGCACTTACAGAACTAATAAGTGTTAGAGCAAGAATTTAGACTATCTTGTACTTAGTAGATTTTTTACTTATCTTAGTAAAATTTGCTTAACTTGAGAGGCAATGTGGATTTTAGTGAATTGGCTTATGAGTGTATTATTCATCAACACTCTTGAGATTAGTTACTGTCTAAAACACTAATACATAAGCAGGACTCAGGCAGAACTAATGATTCCAATAGAATCAGCTAGAAATCTATTGTCTTATAGGGGTGCTCACATCAGTAGTAAAAACTTTATTTGATTTCTGTTTTTTTCTCGTTTATGCTACAAATGAAGAGAATAGCCTTAGGAGAGTGATTTGTCTGTCATTTGATCTTTATAAAGAAATTACACATAATTAACTTACTTCATTTTTAGTTAAGTTGCTAATTAGGTGATTCATTGAGATTCCAAAGGATTAATCTTTTGGCTTCCAGCATGGAAGTAAAAAAGAATCCACTATCAGAAAAAGAAATGTAACAATATCATCAGGAGTTCTTGAGCCCCAACAGAAAATAAATGATTGAATAAAAGACTGGTAGTGAGTTTAATCTGAGCATTTAAAGTGAAACACAGGCTGATAAAATCCTACAATCAAAGCAACCAATTTAAAGTACACATAAATTATTTATTTAGCCAAAGTTAACATTTTTCTTGTAACACTCATTTTTCTAAGAAATCAAACCCTAGCATGTCCTAATATTTTAGTTTTCACATAAACTTCTCTGCTTCTTTGTTATTAAATTAAACCTTACTGTTCCCAACATGTAACTTAACATTTAGTATCTAAAGGTCATTGCTATACAAACCTAAGATGGCAAATATAACTATTTGCCATCTTATGTTACATTAAACTAGTCATATAGGAAGGGAAAAAAGAACAAACTGCCATGTGAGGGTGCAGCAGTGTGGAGTGAGATGTGTTTAGCATTTTATTACAGAGAAAGTCTGATCATACAATATTTTCCTCAAATCTTCAGCTTTCACTTAGAGTCAAAGAGAATAGAAGTGTTGAAAATGAGTAATAAATTGAGTTTATTTTATATGGCCTTTGTTATAGTCAGCGGTTGTGAGAACAATCAGAATCAGGACACAAAATTTATAATATTGTTTTTTGATGGTCACCCAGAGTTAATACAAGAAAGTGCAGGAAATCTGTCCATAACACTAAAGACACAGAATATTTAGCCAAGGGCCTGGATCCCACAGCAATGTCCCGCATGAGTCCAGATGAAGACCTAGAGCCCATGACAATATCTCCCATGAGTCCAGCTGGAGGTGTAGAGCCCACAAGGACTTTAGGGATTCATGCTGGGAAGGCCCAAAGGTCAGCAGTGGAACCTTAGAAAGTCTATGCCAGCAGGGTGAAGAAGCTGTGCCAGTAGGTTGAGGGTTCTACCCTGGAGCTGAGAAGTCACACTCACAACAAAGACCGGGGCTGCCCTGAAAAGCACCACAGCCATCCTCAGTGACACAGAGGTCCCGAGCTTCTCTGATGGTAAGCACAGTCGAGTACGTGCCAGGAAGCCAGCGTGATGAGTTCATCTTGGAGATTAAATGGCAAACATTTTCCCCTCTGGAGCCAGGAAGCGATGGTCGATGTAAGGACCAGAGCTCCCCCAAAGTGAACCACAGCCACTCTTACTGACAAGGTCCCAAGCTCCTCTGATGATTATGGTTAAGTCACACTGGGAAAGCTAGTCATAATGAGCTCCTCCAGGAGAACCAATGGCTCAACAGCAACACTCAGAGAAACCCACAATGCCTCACTCTCCTTCACCACTTCTCTATTTATGCTGGCAACTTTCCTCAGGTGGAACATCTATGCTCAGCACCATGGTGATTTAATTCAGTTGGTGTTAATTTGATCATCAGTTTTTAACCAATAATAGCCTTCTTCTGTTGGGTGAAAAGAACTTAATTTTAAGAGACAAATACTGCATACTGAATGATTTTTGCATACTGAACAAACGATTTTGTCATAGTTGTTATGATTTTATTGGAGATTATTTACAAGTAAGATCTTAGGTTTTTATTTTAAAGAAATGTCTGTAGTCCCATCACATGGGCTCATTACAAATCTTAGGATTTTTCTCCTTGATTTTTTTAAATTTAGTTTTTGAAGGAGTAGTTGGGTAGTTGGTGCTTAAAGTATAACTAAAAGGAGTTTTCACACAACTGTAGGAAAGGGAAATCCCTCCCTCTGTTTATGGGTGAAAATATTCAAGAGAATAATTTTAGTCATTAACTACTGATGAAAACATTAGGTATGAGCTTACAGTGCTCATATAGTGCTGTGAACTATATATTCACTGGTAAGAAAATAAAGGTTTGTAAGCCAAAATGTCTTGCTGAAATCATAGCGCTAACTAGTGACAGCGCGAGGATTAGAGTCTTGGACCCTAAAGATCCAGTTCAGTCCTCTATCACGTGTATACTCTGAGTCTTCCTCACACATGGCAGCTGTGGCTCTTATCTCTTCATTTAGTGGAGGCAGACTCTGTTCCCACTGGGAATCACCACCTACATTTCTCTGGAACTCTGTAGAAAATTTTAGTGGCATCCCACAGAAACAACTATGGAGTTCTGTTCTACATTCAAAGGTGATGTTGATAAAATTTTGTGGTTAAATAAATTCCACAACAGAACAAATGCTATTATCAGCCGAGTTTCCTTTTTACCTTTGTTTTCTGAAGTGTCATGTATACACAACAGGAAATAGGCAAGATTGAAAGTTGGTGAAATGGTAAGAAAATTTTAAAAGTTTTACTTCTATAGAATTCCATTTTTGCTTGTGTATAATTATAGAATCAGTACTAACATGATCTGTCAGTGAAGGCAGATTATTAGTGGTGATGTAGCGGCTCACCACAGACTATTATCAGCTCCCTGGGAAAACATTAAACAGCCAAAATTCAGTCCACTGTGAGTCAGCTGTAACAGAACATTCACACAATTTAAATGAAGCAACTTTATCATATGCAGTTAGACAGGGACAAAGAAGAGACAACAGAAGCCTAGGACTTGTGGTGAGCCTCCACCCCCACCCCAAGGCTCAGGAAAGCTGATCAGGGTAGATCAAGTCACATCTGTGTGTATCTCTCTATATTTCCCTTCCACTGAGGGCACCCCAAATCACACACTCCTGAGGGTTTTATACCCAAGGGCCCTGGAATTGCTGGGATGCAGGGAACAAAGCCCAATCTCTTCCAGCCAGTTCTTCCTCATCTTAAGATGACACAGTCCCACCATGCTCTATATTCCTACAACTACAGAAAAAGAGCAGGAAACTTGGTTCATTAAGGTCATCTGAGGACCTGTTCTATAATATACATGCAAGATACGATGTGCATTATAAAATCAGTCAGAAAACCACACAGGTCTCCTGAGTCAAAAGGATCTCAAGTTCAAACCCAAATTTTTCAACTTAGTGACTTAGCAAGACCTTGTTTCAAAAAAAATTAAAGAGGGCTGCAATCGTAACTCAATGTGAAGATTTTGGTTCAATTATAAAAACAGAAAAAAACACAGGAAAAGCTGCACAAGGGCAAACACACATTTGAATGAAATATTTTAACTAAGACTGCCTTCAGAAAATAGAAAATAGATCCTACCTATAAAACAGGAGTGACTCTATGGTTTGTTTATAAATTGTCAACACAAAATATCCCAGTCTATTCGAATCCCTCAATTCTTCTATCATTGATCCTTCCCTTAGGGTAAAATGAACCCTATTCTAAACCTCTGTCATCTTACAATGATCCGAGTCACTGTGTTCTCAGACTCAAAGACTGGCAAATAGCTCCAAAAATTGTCCAGTTAGAACAGCACAGAGAGAGTTGCCATACATATTCCTAATCGCTTCATCCCTGATGCTTTCAATGCAATTACTAGAGCTCTGTGTCAAAAGCACCAGCCTTGGCTGGTTGCATTTTCAGTCACTGTTGCTCAGGGCTCCTATTTGTCTTAGGGTGCTATCTTCAGTCTGGAAAGAAGGAATGAGTCACTGAATGCATCCCTTTCCTTCATGTGACTGTGCCCTTATGAGCTCATCCATCACTTTTATTGGATCTGCATTGTGTCTACTGGGGCAGTGCACGGCCACCACTTTCCTGTGTTGAGCAAATCTTTGCCTGGCTCACAAGCAGCTCACTGTGATCCTTTTTCCACAGCAAGATGTCAGACCAGTTTGAAGTTTCTCCAGATATTGCAGGAGCCCATTTCAAAGCTGCCTCTGTCTTGTGCAATTTGTGTGAAGATGATGGTATCAAGTTGGAAATTTCAATTTAAATATTTCTTTTCTCCACTATAGAAATTCATAAAATGAAATTAGAGTGATTGTCTTCTTCACCTTCCATAAGCAAAGGCAACAAACTCTGATTTTTTTAAAAGGACAACATAGATATGGAACATAAGATAGTATGCTCTTTATTCTATTAAGTAAATGCCCCTCTGATTGTTAATAAGTCAAAAGACGTTTTTTCATAACCAGTAAAATTTAAGTATATGTTATTAAAGCTTATTGGATCAGCATACAGTTTTTCAAATGTTTAATAGTAAAGTCTCAAATCTAATTTGAAATGAAAATGTTAGAGAATAATTAAAGCATCCAAATATAGATGTTTTCCATATTAAATAGCCTTTTAAATCAACCTTTTAGCTAAAAGAAAGGAAAAAATCCATAAATTTTATTTTCATTCAATAAGGAGCAAATGATCTTCAGTCATTCATTAGTATTTTCCAGTGTGCATGTGTTTATCCATGTAGGGCCACAGCAGTGTGAATGGGTGAATACAGATCAGACAGTACCCAGGATGGTGGACACTGAGAAAGCCATGTGCATGTTTGCAATTAATGTTATGTGTCTGTATCATTGAATATTTCATGTACTAAAAATTAATCAACAAAATCTTCTAACTACAATAAGATACTTTCATCTAGGATGGAAAAGGGGTCAGGAAGGCAGAGGAGGGGAAAGGAAATAAAAGGAATTAAAATGTGTCATGTACATGCACCAATTTTTTTTTGTACCAGAGATTGAACTCACTTGCCACGCAGACACTTACACCACTGAGCTAAATCCCTGGCCCCGTGCACCAGTCTTTCACAGTGAATTTTTAATCTGGCAAATATGGTTTGAATGATTTTCCCCAAGAAATACAAAGTGCTTCATACACACAATTCCATTATCATTAAAACATCTGCTTTGATAAATGATGAATTGTATGTAAGTAATAACTATCACTATTAAAAATAAAACATTTAGGGGTATCCAGAGAGCTAGGTGACTTTTATCAAGGAAAATGAGACTTTTCCTATAAATGAATCATCATCATGTGCCTTATTTATAATCCTAAATTTGTTTGAAAATCAGGTACTATATCTAACAAATGCAACTTGCTTTGCATATCCTCAAAATCAGCACACATTTTAGGAATGCCTTGGAATTTCTAGTAAACTAGCCAGAGATTCTGGTAAGTGGCAGAGCTCAAATCTAAACTCAGGTCAGCTCAGCTTCTGAAGGCTTTGTCCTCAGATATTGCATCTTGCTCTGCAGTGAGCAGCTGGCCCAAATACCGGTAGGCATGGTCCAGGACACACTGAGTCCACTCTGTCTCGCCCTGACTGACACATACTTTCCTGGCCTGTTTTATAACACAGGTGTGGTACTGCCTGGTGGTAACTTTTACCTGCAGGTATTGACAGCAATTCTGGGCATCTCACATATTCCCTGTCAGAGGGCAGCTTTCCTTACCTCTAAGTTTGGGGTGATCTGCTTACTTGTGCCCCACATAAAACCAATCTGCACTCTGGGTATACACTGAAAAGAAACAGTATTTTCAGACAAATGTGTGTCCTCTATGTGAAATGTTGCACTTTTAAAGCATACAGTGCATGTACACACATGATTTATAGATGTGAAAATCTAATCATGTGTAGTTAACGTAGAGATAACTCTTCTGTGATATTAATATTCCTATTTTGTAGGAAAACCCTCATTGGCCCATCACCAACTATGCTCCAGTCTACTATGTTCTCACATCTTGGAGCACAGAGAGACTGGGCTCTTCCTTTCATAAAATAAAACACCTTTGCAGTTACTAAGGTCAGACCTTTGTGCCAACCACCAGCCATCACAGATTCCCTCGCGGGTCCCTTTGCAGGTCTCTGGAAACACTGCTCACATTCTGCTATTGTAAAAGATGATAGTGATTTTCTTTTCCTAGCATGCACACTAGTTTCCAGCGTTGCCATCACATTTTTAATAGTCCAGCTATAACAAAATGCACAATCATCTCCATTTAATAGTGTTGTGCTGATATTGCTTGCTCCTTCTGGGATGGTTTATCTTCTGAGTTTGCTTAGTTGCCTCACCTCCATAAGACATTTCCAGTCCCAGAGCTCCTGAGTCTTTGCCTCAGATAGTTCTTCCTCTGTGTCTGCAAGAGAATGTGTTCTTGCTTCTATTAACACATTTGTTATACTACTCTGAATGAGCTCTAGATATGACTGTCTCTTCCAACACAGGGAACATAGTGCTCCAGTTTTGGGAGAGAATATATGTTCCACTGAAGCCAGGCAAAACTAGAATGAAGGAATGAGCAAAAGCTGGAACTGTCTGACAAATTGGATGAATTATTCATGAACCTTTTCACCTCTGAACAAACTGAAATTGATGCACCATAGCTATTTTTCAGAAACTTGAGACTCTAAAAAATACCTGATAGGAGTGCAATATTTTTCTGATGATTTTTGTTTGAATATGCAACATCCTACTCCAAATCCAACCCATTCTTAGTCCAGGTTAACACATGTGTACACACACACACACACTGCTTCACATCTAAATATAAGACACTTTGGTTCAGCTAAAATTTGAATTACAAAGTCTATGCATTAAGATCTATCTTAATTTAGACTGGAGTGGCTTAAGCGACAAGCATTTATTTATCAAAGTCCTGAAAACTGAGATCCAAGGGCAGGGAGCCAGCACAGTGGAGCTCTTGAAAAGGATCCTCTTCTGGTGTGCATACAGCCAGCTTTTCACTCTATCTTCCTGGGATGTGGAGAGACTGAAAACTGGGTTCATCATGAGGTCTCTACCAATAAGAACTTCCAAAGTGTCCACACCCAAAGTACCCTAACACTTAGGATTAGGGTTTCAAACTTCCAGCTTAGAATAGATGCAAACATTACCACCGTAGCAAGAACCAAACATGGTTAGTGGTAACTAAACATTCAGTATTTGGTAACTTACAAGGGTTTTATTTTATGTAATTTACATACTTGTGTCTTTGAGTTTTCTTTGCACAGGGAAATCACCCATTTGTTTTTTAAAAATGTAGCCTATAAAACCATTTGTTTCATCCATCATGTGACCCTTCATGATAAAAACATTGCAATATATCCATGCTACTTTTTGTACTTTTCAAGGTAATTTCACATGCATTATCTGACTGTGCAACTATCAGACAGCTTAATGTCAGAAATATTTCCAAACATATATTTGTATCTGGCTTTTAAAAGATGATTCTATTCTTACATGTGGTTACACATGAAACGTGTATTTATTCTGGTGCACCAACACAGTGAAACCCAGAGCAATTTCACATGTGCTCATCCAAGGACAAAATTAGGTTTTAGGATTTAACCCAGCTGGCATAATAAAATATAAATAACTTGTTTACCTGAGAACAACAGGAACAAAAAGAGACAAACTCAAATATAAGCCAGTACAAGAACAATACTGAATGTGACCCTGAAAATACCAATATGTTTTGACACTCTGAAATGAAATAATAACTAAGAAAGAAAAGGAACACTAAAACAGGCAAACAAAAAATCCTTAAAGATGCTGCCAAAGTTGAGAAACATTTTAAGAGAGGGAGCCTTTTCTCTATAACCTTTTATAGTTTCTTTCACAACCCATAATATCTCTCACGTTATTAACATATCTGCCTTCCATTCTGATCTGTGGAACCTCATATATCTTGGATTATTCCATTATCATTGCCAAAACTTACACAGATATGAGGTAATCAATACACATATTTTTAATTGCCCTGAACCTTTAAGCAAAGATAAAATTATACCAACTTTAAACTCATTTACTGTTTCCTAAATGGTAAGCAGTTCAACTCAAGGAAAAAAATAAAAGGTAACATAGATCACTTTCTTCACAGAATAAGTGAAAAGATACAGCTTTATGGTATTTTTTTCCAATAAGAAATACAGTGATTATAACCATAATTTTAGCCTGGTGCTAAATATATTATTTGTGACATGTAATTACATTGACTTGCTTACTGTCAAGGCAAATGTTGTCATGTTAATAGGGAGAGTGAAATTGGCCACTTTTCCCAGCATAAGGCTCTGTGTCTTCTCTAACCAGTAAGATGTGAATGTGTAGATAAAGAGACAAATTGCTCACTATCTCAGAGCCTCATTTTAATGTTTAACTTCACTTCAGGCATTCGTGGTACACTAGCAGAAGCCTCTATTTACTTTTATTTCCTATTATTCATTTCATTGCTCTGAAATACACCAAGTACTTTACTAAGTGTTAAATCAATTCTAATATTGTAATATAGAGTATTACTTTTATGAATGAGTTTGTGCTGCTGTTTTTGAGTCTGATTTTCCCTTTTTCAGGTAAAGCTGGCAGGTAGATAGTAAAGTAGTTCATTCATTTCCATTCTCCAGTTTAATCATCTCTTTAGCTCCAGGTCCCTTTCCTGGGTCCCTTTGCCACTGGGAGTAACCAAACTACAGACTTCAGTTTCAAACTCTTTCCCTTTAAGGGGCCTGGATTTAATGATGAAGATCAGTCCTTTCAGATGAAGGGAAGAAGGTTGGAAATTATTTGTCATCTCTCCTGACAAGGAGAATATTAGATATGACATATTTTCACTTATATTCCTCACATCAACGTTAGTGTTCGTATTTTAATGATAATATGCCAAGGCTAATGAGGATAAGAGACTTTCCAACAATATTACACTACAAAACATCAGCAATGAACTTGGGTCCTAAGACGGTGATTATTAGAACTATTTTTCCTGCCAAAGTACATTGACCTCTAGAATCAGCAATGACCATAAATCTCTAAGCAGACTGTCTGGAGTCAGAGCTTCCCCACCTGTTCACCATTGCAGAGAGGCTACACACTGACCTCCTCTGTTTCAGCCCAGACTCCAAATGCTGCTAAAAGCAGATGAGTTCAAGTGAATAGTAACATTTAAGGGTATATGTTTGGTCGCTTCCTTGTTTGGCTGACCTAAAGCTGAGAAGTGATTGGGTTAGCTGACCAGGGAGAGGTTCTGTTAGAAAAATTAAAGGGTGAATTCAAAAGAGGCATAAAAACTGTTTAACAATTTTTCCCCAGGCTATTGTTACCATTACTTTTCAGAGATGATTTTATGGCAAAGGAATATGAAAGATCTAATAAATGTATGTCACATGGGCTGCTGAGAGGTCTTTGTACAAAACCTCACAAGAACACTACTGTAAGAACTTCAGCATTATATAAGTGATCATGAATCCATTTTCCCTAATCTGTATGAAATGTCCTTTCCTTTCCTTGATTTATTTCTTCAGTGTTAGATTGCAATCTTTTACTATATTATTATTGCTGTTGAAAATATTTTTGAAAACTAGGGATGAATCTCTTCTATTCAACCTATACATAGGATCTAAATATTTCACATACTTAGACTGTTCTGTTGATCACACAGTTAATATTTTGTATTTAAAAGACTGTCACCATCTGTATGCAGATCAACATCTCTTCTATTTATATATGCTATGTATAGCATTTATTTATACATGCTTATTATTCAGTACCTGTAATTAGATTTTCTCCTTACTAATGACTTATGTTGGTACATTACATTTTCAAGAAAATTACATATATTTCCTAGTTTGACATGTCTGTTTTTGTGTACATGTCTTGGTATATATATATATGCTTAAGTTTATGCTGTGGATTCATGAGCCAATATTTACAGTGCATGCTACAGATTTGCAGTGGCACATATAACTATAGAGCCCTCATACTCATGTTGAATTATAAAACTGACTGATAACAATGAAAACTGGCATATTCATAGTGAATAGCATCTTAAATCCACACAACTATGTCCTTTTTATGTTTATTTATTCTTGTTTGACAGCAGAAAAAGTAGCCTGCTTGAATCTGTTTTAATAATATAGTCTTAAAACTTATAATGTCAGGTAAATTCCTACACAAAGTCCCTTTCCAGTTAGTTGACTTAAAATGGAATTCTGTAGTCACATAAAGATGATTACAAAGTGAATCTCCTCCCATCGACTTAGTCTTCCTCATTTTGATCAAATGTCGTCTCATTTGTAGATATTTCCCTTATTTAAAATAAAAAGAACTCATGAATGCTATATAGTCAGTTAAATGATATGCAAAGCATAGGTATTTTCACCCAACTGTAAGACTTGACTTTACTGGGTTAAAATATGTAGCTAACACATGTTGACCAAAGATAAGATATCCATTTAAAAATAGATGTTCAGAAAAACTGGTCAGTGTGAGTTCTCATTAAAGACAATAGGGGTTTTCTGGGTTTTTTTCCCCTTTCTTCCAAAAAGATAGTATATGTGAAATATGTTCATATTATCCGTCATATTTTGAAAGTACATTTAAATTTTTTGCTGAATTTTCATTTTGAATTTCAGAGGGAAGATGAGTGTGTGATAGGATGGTTATTCTGGAGAGGAGTTAACAGACGACCTGCAAAAAGGAGGAAATTTCTAAACTTCTGTCTTGTTGTACATGCAGAAGCCCAAGCTTTATTAATTAATAAGCCTTGGAAGTGAATGGTTTTTTTCCCAATTTCAAAAACCTTGAAAAAATCTGCATGCATTCTGTAATCATCATATTCCCACAGAGGAAAAATAAGTACAGTATACCCCGGCAAAGAAATAGTTTAGAGGTCCCACCCTGCCATTCCCCAGGTCTTTCCTTAGAACCTAATTAATAGTGTTCATTGAAACTCTCCAAATGTCCCAGAAACTGCAAATAGCCTTGCAATCTTCTGTGGTGTGGGAAGGGGGTGTGCTTTAAAAAAAGAAAAAACTAAATCGGTAGATTCGCAAGTAGCCAATCAGAGAGTGCTACTCAGCTCTCTTTGCTGATGATTGGCTGCTGCCCTGTAACCCATACTTGGAAGAGACTCTACATTACTGCGTCATAACAGGTCCCTATCTGGGCTGCAGGTCTCAGGCAATCTAGGTTTTGTTCTTAAAGGCCTAAGATCCCTAAGATGCTGCCAAGGGGCTTGCACATTCTAAGGCTTTATTAATATATCATTTTATTAAATTAGATAACATATCTTTGGGAAACATAGCATATTGAGTTTAAACTGTAAAAATAGGTATTACTGCATATTTTTCTGACCATATCTAAAATTTGTGGTTTTTCACATTGACGGGTACTCCAGGAACATAAGCCTTCCAAATTCTAAGCGTGTGCTCTATGTTATTATAGGTAGTTTTTCAGGCTTACTTTTGCCAGTGTCATGTGATTGAGGATTTCTAAACATCAGAGTTCAGTTTATATCACTGTCAGTTCATTTTGTCCTGGTCATTTCCATCAAGTGTTGTCTTTCAGATAAAATATATTAAATGCATATACTGGTGAGGCTGCAGAGGATACATTATAGATGGTAATGTAAACTGGTGCAACCACTATGGAAATCACTGTGCAGATTACTAAAAAATGTAAAACTAGGAATTCCATCTAACCCAGCCACTCCCTATTTCAGTATAATTCCAAAAGAATTAAAGACATCATACTAGCATGATATATGCATAACCATGTTTATAACAGCATAACTCGTAATAGCTAACCCTCAGAAACAGCTGATATGTCCATCAACAGACGAATGAATAAAGAAAATGTAGTATTTATATACTGTGGAGCATTACTCTGCCATGAAAAAAGAAAAATTTGAGTCATTGTAGGAAAATCAATGCACTTTGAGACCACAATGTTAAATGAAGTAAATCAGGCATGCAAGTTTAGGTGCCACGCAACTTTTCTGATGTGAGAAACCCAGCTTTTTAAAAATAAAAATAAATAAAAGACAATAGAAAACAGAAAGACAGATCTTTTGCTAATAGGAAGAGGACTCAGACATGGAAGAAAGAGGTAAGCGAGAGGGGACAGGAGGGGAAATAAAAAGATTGAAGTTATGTTATGTTAAGTACACGGTGCTACTCCCTAAAATGAATGTAAACATTATGTTTGCAATACATATACTAATAAAAATTAAAAACAAACATAGTAAATATATAAAATCTACATTGAAATAATCTGTATAAATATGGGAAAGAGAAAATAGATAACATTAAGATACAAAATTTGTTTTATCATGAACCTTAACCTTAAAACCTAAGGATCCCCAAGATAATTATAAATTGTATGTACTGTAAACACAGACTAATAAAAATTCAAAAATTAATGGCAAAACTTAAAAAAACATATGGGACTATCACAGCTTATGAAAGAAATTTTCACAACTTATGAGATCAATTTTTAATTTTGTAAAATGAAAGTTTTATATATCCTGTCCCAAATTTATCTTCAAGTCTTACTTCCTATTTGCTCCAGTCACACCATTGGAAGAGCATCAATTTTCTCACTTTTGCTCAAACATATTTTCCCTCTTGTCTTGCACAGACTCACTAATATCCTCCTAGAAGTCATTCCTTCATTCAGTGAACGCAAATACAAAGTGGTGCTGAAGACATTAAATTGAAGAACAGTTTCTTGCACAGAGGGGCCTGCATTCCATTGGAAAAAGTGTAGCTACAGAAGACACTAGAATAAAAGTCCGGTCTGTTTTCAGAGGGTGATGATCAAACAATGATCTTTCCCCTCTTATAAAAGTTAATGTGTTGATCCATTTTAAATTCCATGCTAAAATGTCAGAATGAGCCAATCATGAAAATCCTCTCCGCTTGCTGGGAAGTGGATGGACAAAGTGCAGGAGAGCTCTTCTTGATCAGAGATTCTGCTTGCTATCCTGGAAGAGAGTGTGCCTTAGGGAAAAATGTGTTGGAGTTGGTAAGCATAAAGAGGTACACAGAACTTAGAAATCACATAATATTGGTGGCACTTTATGCCATACACCTACAATCGTTACTCAGAGATGATTATATTCCTAGTATTTGGCACAATTTGTCAAGACAGTCTTGTGTTTGAATCCAAAGAGTTCTTAACTACTGTTGTAGCAGATGATGCCCCCCTCCCAGGCAGAATACTGCAGTTATTTACCCGGGTAAGAGTTCTGATAACAGTTCCTGCTACTTGTGTTTTTTAGAAGCAGCTGGTTACTCCAGTGCATATTGTTAGAACCTATCCCCAATTTATAACCCTTTTTGCCTCTGTACTTCCTGCTTGCTTATCACATATAAGCCCTTAACCACCAGAGATGGGGGCCTAAAAATCTGGGAATGATTCCAAAAAGTGCCTGTGACATAAATAAATCTGCTTTCAAATCCTGGGTGTCATTTTGGTGTTTCTGTTTACCACTGCGCTATTAATGTCATTAACAATAATTGGAAGTATCAAAATGATTGAAAGTCATTCATCAGTTCAAATATGAAGCTATGTAAATGTTTGAAAAGCAAAGTTGGGTAAAACTACCTCTGAGGTTTTTGAATTTGGTAGCATAATTTTCACTAATTAAAAAATACTTTTCCTTCATGTAATTTTTTTACTCTAATGATAGAATAAAAATAGAATTGAAATTCTAATGATAGAATAGAAATTGTGGGGTACATTTCATTATCATTATAACATTGGGTTTGCAAAACTTTGTGAGCTAGAACAAGTATTTTCCAAATATTCCAATTCCAAATAAAATATGTATTTGATAAATATTTATTTTGTACTTCATAACTCAATTGAGCGTTATTTTTATTGCTTTTATTAAAAACTCAGAAATCCACAACTCTGCACTGCAAATGGAAAATATTGGCCTTTAATCAGTATAGACTAAAGCACTTCAAATTATCTAGAAATAAATTTGATTTTACAAATTAAGGTTTGACTGATACTGATAAATAATTTTACTTTAAAATACCTTCTACAAATAAGGAGTATGATAGTTTTCACTTGGCTTTTTATTTTTGCTAATATAAATTGATTTTTGTCATAGAAAAGAATGAAATATTTTAATCAATTAGAGAACTCATTTAAAGGAAGGTATTTGGGTCAGCTATCTTTTAGGTAATGAGATGTCATTAAATATGTTTATGTACCAAAAATTCTAGATTATTTTCTTTGCATCATTTTCCTAAATATCTGTTTGGGTCATAGTTGCTGTATTTAGGTTGGAAAATGTTCTTACAATATATAGAGTATAGTAATTTTCTTCCTTATTATTTGAAAACTGGACTAGTTTTATACAAAATGATATAGAAACAACAATTAGAAGGTATAAATATATTAATTTTTAACAGTAATAAACACAACTCTATCTTATTTAAAGTACAAATTAAGTCTTAATGTTTTTAAATACACCTTTGGAATAACCCTAGATCAATGCACAATTTATGAAAAAATGGAAAAAATGAATAGTCATATAACAATATGGAAATGTCACAACGTATGTTAGATATGTGTGATATAGATACAGATATAGATAGTCTAAAGCTCCAGATAATAGTATGTAAGTTGCCAAGCAAACTTAATTCAGCCATTTCTAGACATGTGCTTTTGCTCCTTTTGTTATAAATCAATTAACCAGAATTTGTGCTTCTGCAATAGATGTCCAGGCAAGCACCACAGAGTATTCTATGGCAAGGAATTACTAAAATGAAACCTTCAGTGTTAAATTTTCATTGGTAGCCAAAAAGCAGATAAGGACTCTGTAAATGGGATTCCCCCAGACAAGGAGTTCTATAAATTAAGGACAAATAGGCAAGTGGTTAGGCAAGATGTAATTTAGGGTGAAATTCTTCATTCAATGGCCATGAATAAATCCCCCTTAAGGACATTACATTGAACCAGTAAATAACAATGTGCCAATTTTTCAATGATCAATGACAAATTATTCAAATTATTGTTCTTTAGTTCAGTCAGCCAATAAAAATAAATAAACATAAGTATATCACATCAGCAAATGCCACTTGGTCTACCGGGTTGCTTTATATTACTTTTTATATTTCCTCCTCTAAGAAATGTCATGACTGATGGCTCAAGAAAATGAAGACATGAAATATGTCCATAATATGGGTATGATGATGATGTTGGTTTTGTGCAAAAGCAGTTTAGCAAGTGTGCATTTACTGTGTCTGCAATGACTGTAATGTGTAATTTATAATGCTGTGCTCTCTGTCATGTGTACTTACATACCTTGAAAATTTGGCAGAGATTCTTACTTCCCTCTGGATTAATAAACTACATTTCATCTAAGTCATAATTTTAATTAACTGGTCTTGTTAAGATTTTTTTTCTTCTCTAAACCTAATCACAATTATTTCAATGACATAGTCAGTGTTTGTTGTTTTCATTTCATCCATTGAAATCAAGCGTCTTTGCTTTAAGCAACAGGTTTCAGAAGTTTTTCAGGGACTTCCTGAGCTGCATGGAAAAGTAAATAACCAATTGCTGCTGTACCTTCTGATACTGACACATTGAAATGGCTTCATCAATTCCACATGGCACCTTCCTATTAAAGCCTAAGACTCTGGGCTCTGATAGAATCCTCATTGTTAGTTTATTGTGCCTGCTATACTGCCTGTTAGTAAATTATTCTACTCCTTTGGCAAAAGTATAATTTTTCCATAGAAGCATCCCAAATTAGGCAGGAGATAAACAGATGATGTAATGATTAGTCATTACCATGCTAAGTAATATATTACACATAGCAGATTATTTGGCATGGCCTCATACAACAGAAGAAAATATTAATGGGAATCTGATATTTCCTTAAAATCTCCCAGTAGAATTTCATTGTTTGATTATTTTGATCACTTTCTATAGTAATTAGTCTCTCATGTGAAGTCACATACTATAAACTATAATACCATTGTAGGACATATCATTTTGTCTAGTTTTTTAAAAGTCTCCATCTACCACTATTGAAGTTTTCTGAAAGCAAAGATGAGTTTTAAAATATCCGCAAAAAGCCCTGTTCATAGTAGGACTACAAGAAATAACCGATGCATGAAGAAAAATCTTGCACTTTGCAAAATTTTCATGAAAAATTAAGCACTTTGTAAAGGGAAATATAATTTAATTTTCACAGGTATTTGAATGAAATAGAAGGTAGATTTAGCACATCTTCATCAAAATCCATGAATTCTCTCCTTACTTACAGCTGGAGATTAAGCAGGTATTTTTCCTGCTGGTTGGCACCAAGCATAGACCCAGTGGTCACCAGTTATCAATGACACCTGGAGAATTATCTTCTGTAAAAGGAGTTCACATAATATCATTTGTACATTTGCATTACATAGTATTTACAATACTTGTATGGAGCTGGTACACATGCACAACACACTTCAATTTTTCTGTTCTTTTCCCTCCCCTCTTTCCCTGCTTTCTTTATGTCTTGATCCCCTTTTTCTCCCCTTCCCATTTGAGAAAGTTCTCACTCCCTACTTCCTATGTTTATCTTTTATTTTGTTCTTTATTTATACTTTGGTTATCTTATAGAAATCATGCTATTTAAGCATGTGTGCCTGATTTATTTCACTTAATATTATGTCTCGAGATGCATCCATTTGCCTATAAATGATTCAAGTTGCTATTTCTTTATGGCAAGGTAGTACTACCTTGTGTGTAAATACCATATTGATGGACACAGGCTGCTTCCAAAATGTTACAGAGTCATTAAACCTTGTTTTCTTCATTGACTGCAATAGCTAATATTCTCTCGTTATTTCTGTATATTAGTTCAATGAATCCTTACAAGCAGTCTGTAATGCAGGTACTATTATTCTTCTTTCAGTGTTTATTTTCCTTATCACCCAGTTTTTTATTGGAGACCTGTTAAGTGATCTTCTATTCTGACTATAGACACCTTGCTCATAACCATCGTTATAGCTTGTACCTAGATGTTCTCCCAAGCCTCTTGCGGTAATTGATTGGGTTTTTTTAGAGGTGTCTGATCCAGCATGTGTGATACTAAGATCAAGGACATGATTCTGAGGTTGACGCTGGTGTGATGCTAAGATTAAGGCTGGTCCAACTTGGGCGTGAGTGCTACCCAATTTAAGAGTGGATGCCTGGATATCACATAAGAGACAGAAAGAGGGTTACTTCTTTTTGCTTGTCACTTGCTGTTCATTACTTTGCTGCTTTGCTGCCTTCAGCCTACCATGAATTGCTTTTCCTCCAGGGTGATCCTCTGCCATGGCACCCTGCCTTAGAGCCAGTGCATTATGGACTGAAGCCTCTTCAAACTGTGAGCTAAATAAACTTTTCCTCATTTAACTTTGGATGTTGGGTATTTTATCTCAGCAATGACAGCAAAGTAACTATGACAACCATGATTGCCCTCTTTATGAAACCCTTGACTTTTTTGCTGCTAAATCCAGACTGAATCTAAGAAAAGCTGAGCTGTTGAATAACTAGATCCACAAAACTCTACTCTGTCCCCATTGGCATTTATTTTCCTGGTTACGGATTTCCAGGTGAGATTTTTTCCCTAACCCAGATCCAATCTTGAC
>PVJX010023103.1:0-29704 GCA_004027295.1 Dolichotis patagonum | reverse complement strand
TGAAGACCTGTAATGCCCTCCTCGTCCTGCTCAGATCAATTCCATACTAGGTTGTTTCATGTGAATTCCCTATATGTGACAATATGGACAACTATTTGGAAGAAAACAAAAGTCAATATGATAGAGAGTGAATATCTCCAATTGTCTAGCTTTGAAGTTTATGTCTTACATTGCTTTCTTGTGATCCGCTTTGCTCTGTGTTGTTGTATTTAATTTTACCCTATTGATATAATTGCATGTATATTTGAGTGGTTAAGATGGATGACCATATTGTTGTTTTTGTCAGATCATGGAGCAGAACTGTTAACAGTTTCACTGTTTGAATGTCTACTTTACATGTTTTAACTTTGTAATTTGAACAACTATTTCCAAGAAGTCAGTATGTAATTAGTCAAGTAATAATTTCTTAGTTTTTATTGTTGTACTTTTCCTTTTTTCCTTGGAATACTGTATGGTTGCTACCCTTTATTCTGTTTTATTTTGTTTTGTTTTTTCCTCTTTAAATAAAATTATTAAAAAAAATCTTTAAAAAAGAGAAAAAGGAAATGGTATGCAGACATATGAAGCATACAGAACTCCAGCCACCTACAACCAAAACAGCACTACACCCAGACACATAATAATGAAGATCCCAGAAATTCAATATAAGAACAGAATATTAAAAGCCATCAGAGAAAAGAAACAGATCACCTATAAAGGAAAACCCATCCAAATCATGGCAGATCTCTCAACACAGACCATCAAGTCAAGAAGAGCTTGGAGTGAAATAATTCAAGCCATGAAGTAGAACAACCTCCAGCCCAGATTGATGTATCCTGCAAAACTCTCTCTAGAAATTAATGGAGAAAAAAGATGCTTCCATGACAAAGAGGAACTAGGAGAATTTGTGACCACCAGTCCAACCCTACAAAAAATACTAAAGGACATTTTAGAAAGAGAGAAAAAGAATACGAGCATTTCAGAAACAGTGGCAGAGAGGCCTCAGTGAATGGGGCAGACAGTGGAGTGGAAGAGAAAAATAGACTACCAGTGGTAGAAAAATAGAATAGCAGAAATGAGGCAGAGAAGATTGGCTATCATCTCTAGTATAGAGGGGCTCAAAATACTAACAGAGAGAAACACAGGCAGAGTAGATCAAGAGATGCTCCATTGAGATGCTCTATATAAGGAGCCAGTGGGACCCAAAATAAGCAATGCACTATATGGGAGTTAAAGGGGAGGAATTGTCTAAAAAAGGAAAGCAGAGGATATTAATGGGGTAACAAGATTTAAAAGCTACATTATTCTCATCACTCTGCTTGGATGGATTACATGCTATTCCAGTTTGTCTACTTACACTAGACTTGAGGACATGGTCAGGTATCCCAAAAATAAGAGGACATATTATGGTAATCATCCTTAATTATCTATCAACTTTACCAGAAGCCCTGTATAACTTATACTGTCTTATTATGACTGATCTTATTTGAATCTGGTTTGTTAGAGTGCTATCTTGTATTGATTGATTTTATTCCAATCTGTTATGATTGACAGCATCAAGTCTAAGAGTATAGGCAACTACACTGAAGATGACAGGATTCACTAAGATACCCACTCTGGTTTGATTATTGCCTGCTTTTGAAGTCTTATAATATCTCCAATGCTTTGTTTTTATTAATGTTGTTTTATAATGCTGAGACATCATGGTAACTATTGTAGATCACCTTGTATTGTGGTTTCATATGACTTTTTGCTTCATGCTTTTCTAGGAATTGTTTTGTTTTGTCTTGCTTTGTTTTGTTTTTACTCCTAATACAGAAAGGATAGATATACACGTAGAAACTCATGCATGTGTAGAGCTTATAAACAGTTTACAAGAACCAACTATATAATGCATGTTGAAATGAACAACTATTTTGAAGAAAAAGAGACACTACTGTATCCAGTAATGACTCCATAATGTCACGATGTGAAATCCAGCAATACTATCATTCTTTGTTCAAAGTGATTTTAGCTTGTTTTGTTTTGTTCAATTTCAACACACATGAATGTATGGACAGCTGTTTTGAAGAAAATGAGTGACACTATGACAGCCATTCTTGGCTTCCCTATTGTCTGGTCTTGAAGATCTGAAACGCCCTCCTCGTACCGCTTAGATCAGTTCCATACTATGTTGTTTCATGTGAACTCCCTGTATGTGACAATATGAACAACTATTAGGAAGAAAACAAGTGTCAATACGATAGAGAGTAAATATCTCCGATTGTCTAGCTTTGAACTTTATGTCTGTTACCTTGCTTTCTTGTGACCTGCTTTGTTCTGTTTTGTTGTGTTTAATTTTATCCTTTTGATATAATTGCATGTATGTTTGAGTGTGTAAGATGGATGACCATATTGCTGTTTTTGTCAGATCATGGAGCAGAACTGTTAACAGCATCACTGTTTGAATGTATACTTTGCACGTTTTAATTATCTAATTTGAACAACTATTTCCAAGATGTCAGTAAGTAATTTGTCAAGTAATGATTTCTTAAGTGGGTTTTTTTTTGTTCTTTTCCCTTTTTCCTTCGAATTCTGTATTGTTTGGGTTTTTTTCTCTTTAAATAAAATTTTTAAAAAAGATATAAATTTGTTGTAAAACATTAATATACATGTGAAATAAATTTGACCATAGGCAAATAGTATAAACACACACACACACACACACACACACAAAACATATCATAGTCAAAATGCTGAAGCTGAAAGAAAAAGAAGAACCTTGAAAACTACTAGAGGAAAATGACCCAATATGTACTCCACCACGATTAACAGCTGGTACCTCAGCTGTTACATGGGAAAACATTCAGCTTACCTCTCATTGGGAACAATGAAGGTAAGGAATCAGTGGATGGCATATTTAAAGTGCTAAAAGGAAAAAAACCCCTGTCAACCCAGATTCTCCTATCTGGAAAAACGACTTCTCCAAAACAAAAAGACATTCTAGTTACACAAAAATGGAGAGAATTATTTACAGCAAGCAAGAAATACTAAAAGTTGTTCTTCAGGCTGACAGCAAGTGACAAGAGAGAGTAATTCAAATATGCTCAAAATCAGAGTTCCAGTAAAAATAAATATACAGGCAATTATGAAAAATTATGATTGAAGTTTTCCTCTATTGCCTTAACTGATTTTAAAATGCATTTATATAAAACAACATGCATATAGTTATTACTATTGTGCCTAAAAGACACAGATATATAATATATTTGACAAAAAATGCTATAATAAGAATGAGGATGTAGCTCAGTACAGCACATGCTTAGAATTCATAAGGACTTGGAGTCAGTCCCTAGCAAAACACACACAGACACACATTTGTGCTCATGCAAACAAATGCTACTAATGGTAAAGAGAGATTTTATACATCAAAAGACTTAACAGTTATAAACATTTTATGCACATAACTATGGAGACCCAAAAAATGAAGCAAAAACTGGCAGGTCTGGAGTTAGAGGACAAACAATAATATTTCACAGTATACTTGGAGACTTCAACACTTCACTTTAAATAATGGAGAGGACAATTGGCAGAAGATCAACAAGGAAGTAAGATATTTGAACAACACTACAAATCAACAAGATATAATCGACATCTATAAAACACTGCAAACACAAACAGTAGAATATACAATTTCTCAAGTGTAAATAGAAGATTTTCCAGGATAAACTATGTATTAAACCAAAAACAAACTTAAATACATTTCAAAGACTGAAATCACATGAAGTATGTTCTTCGACCACTACAGAGTGAAGTTAGAAGTTAAAGAAAATAGAAGCAAGTTTGAGGCATTCTGGAAATTAAATAAAACACTAATGAAAAACAAATGAGTCAAGAGAAGAAATCACAAAGAAATTAGAAAATATTTGCTGATGAAGAAAAAATAAAAACTTATGATATGTAGTTTAAACAATGGCTAAGAGGAAGTTTATAGCTGCAAATACATACATGTTTACTTGTAATCTCAAATCTATATCTTGACATTGCACTTTTAGAAACTGTAAAAGGGAAAGAAAAAATTACGCATACATCAAGGAGAAGAAAGAAGCCAAGATTATAGTGGAAATCTTGAAATAGAGAAAAAAATCAACAAAACCACAAGTAAATCCTTTCAAAATATTGAGAAAATCAATAGATAAAGACAGAGAACTCAAATTTCTAAAATCAGAATAAGAGCTATCAGTCTTAACAAAAAATCTTACAAGCTGACAAAAAATTAAAGAATATAGGAGAATAAGGTGCGCAATTTATGCCAACAAATTAGATAATTTAGATGAAATAAATTTCTAAGACATGAAGTCCCAAAACAGACCCAAGAAAAACTAGAAAAGCTAAATAGATTTAAGAAATATCTTTAAGTATAGAAATGAGGAATTAACTAAAAATACAAATAAAATAGACAAAACAGTAAAATAATTTTTATAAATTAGTAATTTAAAAACTTTTCACAAAGCAAAGCACAGGGAAAGATGGCCTCCTTGGTGAATTCAACCAAACACATACAGAATTAACACCAATCCTTCATAAACTCATTCAGAAAATAAAAAAGAAAGAAATGTTTTACAATTCATTATAGGAAGCTAGTATAACCTAATTATTTAAAAACAAAGATATCAAAGTAAAAGAAAACTACAGAGCAATATAATTTATGATGATATATACAAAAATATAAAAAAAAAACCCTATCAAACCAAATCCAGCAATGGATGACCGAAGATTGTTAAAAGTCTCAGTTACTTTCTCATCATTGGTACACAATACCTAACATCTACAACTTAAAGGAAGAGGGATTTGTTTTGGCTCATAGTTTCAGAAATTTCAGTCAACGTTCAGCAACCTCCAAGATAGAAATGACATGGTGTGTGGACCAGGCAGAGGAAGGCTGCCATGTCATGATGGTCAGGAAGCAGAGAGGAGCTGGGAGGCAGACCCATCTCTTTAGACTAGGCCCCACTTCCCAACGGCATGTCAGCCATAGTGTCCCCACGACCCAATCACCTCCCAGAAGCCCTTCTCTGAGCACGTAAGAGTTCTGGGTGTCATGCTTGATCTAAATCATAACATCCCACTCCTAGATCCCAAAATACTCATGTGCATCTCTATGCAAAATGCATTTAGTCCATTTCTAAGTGTTGCTAAAGTTTTAACCATTCCAGCATTGCTAAAAGGTCCAAAGTCTTTTCTGAGACCCAAGGCAAATTTTTATTGTGAGCCCCTGTAAAAGTAAAAAAGAATTAAACACTTTCAGCATATAATGGTACAGGGTAAACATTCCCATTCTAAAAGGGATAAATAGGAGGATAGAAAGGAATGGGACCAAAGCAAGATGGGAGTCCAGCAGAGCAAACATTAAATCCTGTAGTTCTGTGCCCAGCATCTGGAGCAAGTTGTGACAAGATGTGAAAGGGCTTACAAAGTTCAATGTCTATGGCATTGCCAATTCAGTTCTTATGCCACTCTTGGACTGGCTTCTCTCAATGCCTGTCACTTTTCTCAGCAGACATTCCACATTCTTGGCATCTCCAACTTCTTGGAATCTTGTCTGCACTTACAGTTTCACTGTCATATAGCTTCATACCCCGCTCTTCAGCAGGGACTCCCAGGCTTTCTTACAAAGTCTAGGTGGAAGCCTCCCTGCCCCCACAACTCTTGCACTCTGAATGCCTATAAAACCAGCACCATATAAGTGATACCAAGATCTGTGAGCAACTCAAGCAGTAGCTAGGCCTCCTAGAACCACTGCTGCAGAAGCCTCCAAGTGCCTGAATGGCTAAGAACTGTGAACTGAATCCTGGTGAACCAAATTCATTAGGCAGTTTTTTTCATGCAGGTTGCTATAGGGCTCTATTTCCAAATAAAAGATTGAATCCTTGATAGTGAGAAAGGTGGGATCTTGCTGATTCCTAAGATGCCCCCAACACACCCTACCTGTTATCAAGGTGCAGAGTACCTCTACTTAGGCTTATTTTTGGTATTTTGGGACAGGGTTCCACTATGTACCCTAGGCTGGCCTCAAACTTGCAGTGATCTTCTTGCCTCAGTGTCCTGAGTCCTGCAATTACAGGAATGCACCACCATGCCTGGATCCTGGAATACTATTACTAGAGCAGGCTCAAATTTACCATGTAATCTGTGCCCATGTTGCATGAAAGGTTTTCACTGGGCAAAAGATTATAGGTCTAGATTTCATAAGAATGGCACAACCCCGCTCCAGGGAAATGGAGAATTGGCCCTTCCCTGGGGCCATGCATAAAGTCAAGGGATAGTATCAAACAGTGTCTTGCTGTCCCATGCCCCGTTTAACTAATTGCATCTGGTCCAAACCAAAAAAAACATTAGTTTCTCTGCTGGGATGAGTGCAAGGCGTGACATTAAATCCTTCTTGCAAGGACCACCCAGAGTGCAACATTAGGTTTACCAGCAGCTTCCCACATTCATTTATTGGGGAGGTGGGGAGAAGCCAGTTTTAATTTCCACTGGAATCTATGGGCCACTGCCAGAAGGGACCATGGGATTAGTTATTGGAAAACCAAGCTCAATTACTAAAGGGCTTACTATAACTCCTACTATAATAAATAGTGATTGTTATGAAGAAATATCAGTTGTGATGTGTCCCACTGACATATGGGTGATCGAACCTGGTGATCTGATTGCTCAGATTTTACTCTTTCCTACAATCAATTCATCTACTGCTCTCTACCTCTCACACAAGTCTGATAAAGATAAGCATCTGAGCAGGGAAATTTTTTTTTTCAGGATATTACTGCTCGTAGATCTACTTGCACTATTAAATTAAATGGGAAATCCTTTACTGGACTGATGGATACAGGAGCTGATGTCACTATAGCCAATAGCCAATCTTGGCCATCTGCTTGGCCGACTAGACCTGCCTCCACAGCTCTGTAGGCTTGGCTCCCCTCAATCTGTGTTGCAGAGTGCTAAGCTGCTTTCATATATTGGCCCTGATGGGCAGACAGGCATTATAACACCATTTACTGCACCCATTCCCATCAATTTATGGGCAGAGCCCTTATGGAAGGGTGGGGCACTGGCCTAGTTACTGTTGCCCCTCAAAAGAGCATATCACCTACTAACAAGAGGAAGGCTAAGATGGAATGTCAAGAAAACAAAGGTTTGAGTAAGAACGTATAGGGTTGTACACTTCCAGTTGAGCCTTTAATAAAACAAGGTAGATTTGGAATTGGATATGAGTCAAATTTATAGTGGGGCCCATTGGCACTTCTCCACCTATTTCTGTACTGCTAATTCAAAGGAGAACTACAGAGCTGAAATGGATTCCTAACTCAGGAGAAGTTAAAGATCTTATTGACATTAGTAGAAAAGCAGTTACTATTGGGTCACCTCGAGCCATCTGTTAGCCCATGGAATACTCCTGTGTTTGTAATTCCAAAAAGATCAGGCAAGTGGAGATTAATACAAGACTCGAGAGCTGCAAATGCTTGCATGTTGCCAATGGGGGCATTGCAACCTGGTCTACCTAGTGTTACTGTAATCCCACAGCACTGGCCTATGGTTGTTATTGATCTTAAAGACTGCTTTTTAAATATCCCACTCTCTCCTCAGGATTGACTTTTTTTTTTTTTTTTTTTTTGTATTTTCAGCACCTAGCATTAATCTTCATGAGCCAGCCAAATGTTTTCAATGGTCTGGGCTTCCACAAGGAATGGCAAATAGTGCCACACTGTGCCAGTTGTTTGTAGCACAAGCTTTGAAAATATGTAGAACTCAGTTCTCTCAAGCTTATATTGTCCACTCTATCGATGACATCTTACTTGTTATGTCCTCTAAATCTAACTTACAGATGCTATTTAAAGAAGTCCAGAGAGATTTGTTTTTTTCCTTCAACTAGCACCTGACAAAGTATAAATGATAAGTCCTTACAGTTATTTGGGCTCTATTGTTTCTGAGAGGGTAATTAAACCACAAAAGATTCAGATAAGGATAGATAATCTACAAACTTTGAATGATTTCCAAAAACTGTTAGGAGATATTAATTGGCTTAGGTCCAAATTAGGCATAGCAACCTATCAGTTACAAAATCTATATAATATTCTTCAAGGTCATAAAGATTTAAATTCTCCCTGGCAACTCACAGAAGTGGCCAGACAAGAACTGAAATTAGTTGAAGAATGTCTGCATTCTAGGCAATGTTTTAGATTTGATATTACTCAATCTCTCAGTTGTGTTACAGATGCCTCATTCTCTTACAGAAACATTAGGACAGTGGATTAATAAGATTCTTTCTCCTATGGAATGGCTATTGTTGCCAAATCAACTAGTAAAAACTCTCCAGTTATATGTAGAACAAACAGCAAAAACAGTGACTATGGGAAGAAATAGAGCATGTCAGCTCTTTGAACATGATCCTGTTGTCAGTGTAGTACCACTAGATGCTCAACAGAGATAAACATTGCTCCAAACTGCCCTATTCTGGCATGTAGCATTTGCTCAGTTCCTAGGGACAATAGATAACCACTACCCTAATGACCCTCTTTTACAATTCTTCCTTTGCACTTCTGTTATTCTCCCAAAGGTCACTCATTTCAAGCCATTGACAGAGGCTCCTACTTACTTTACAGATGGTTCTTCTAATAAGAAAGCAGCTATCTGGAGCTGCTCCTTCCAGCATTCCTCTCTAAGGGGAATTCAGCACAGCATTCAGAAATCAAGGCTCAGATATGTTTTAGAACAATTTGCAGACCAACTCTTTAATATACTAAGTGACTCCTCCTACACAGTACATCTGACCCAAAAGATTGAAGCTGCTTCTACTCACTCCACCACTGAGCCTACTTTATTACAACTATATTTAAAACTACAGAAAGCAATACTTAACAGAACTGCTCCATTCTTTATTGATCATATTAGAGCCCATTCTAATCTCGCAGGTCCATTATCATTGGGAAATCATAAAGCAGATGCTCTTGTTAACCTTATTTCCATTTTTGACAAAGCAAAACAATCTCATGAGTTTTTCATCAAAATTCTAGAGCTCTGTGAAAGGAATTTAAAATTACCAGAACTGAAGCTAGACAGATAGTGATATCATGTGCTTCCTCCCAGCTCATTCCAAGGCCTGTTCCTCAACATGGCTGCAATCCTAGAGGCCTTAGAACCAATCAGTTGTGGCAAATGGATATTACCCATACAGCCTTTAACATGCTTAAGTATATTCATGTCACTATAGATACCTTCTCACATATGGTCCATGCCACTTGTCATTGAGGTAAATGAAGTCAACCTGTTATACAGCATTGTGTGTCAGCATTTGCTACCTTAGGAGTACCACAGAAAATGAAAACTGATAATGGTCCTGCCTATATTATCAGGCATTTTCATAGTTTTCTTTATAACTTGAATATAAAGCATGTTACAGAGACCTCCTATAATTCCCAAGATCAGGCAATAATTAAGCACACTCACCTTAAATTAAGAAATCAGCTAGCTAAACAAAAGAAAGGAGGAATACAAGGTCAGAACTCATCTCAAATGTGTTTAAATTTTACTACATATGTTTTAAACTTTCTGAGTCCTGCTCCTAATTCGGATTTGCCATGTTACACTGGGCACAAGAATCTACCCACTCTCAGAGATCTTTACCCCCTGTAATGTGGCAGCACCTCCAACAGGTGTTTGAATGATCCAGCATCACTGTTAAATTGGGGCAGAGGACACGTGTGTATTCTCATAGGAGATGGGGAAACATTATGGATTCCATCCTGATGTGTATGCCCAGGGACTGGCCAGCTCCACATGGGATCACAGCATCACTCTCAAGCACAGAGAGACCTCAAACTACTGGTTTGCACCTCAGAGCATCTAAGCATCAGCAATCCCTCTCTCACCTGCTGGAAGAGGACACCCTACCATCCATCAGAATATCACTTCGATCAGAATTCAATCCACCTACACAGAACATTGGACTCTATAGCAAGACTGCAAACAATGAACTTGGAAGCACATTGTCCACTGTCCAGGGAAGGCCTACAGCAGACCATTCATCAGTTCTGCCACCTAATTAAAAATCAGGGTTTAGTTCAATCGCCTGAAAAAAATTTTTTTGCAATGCATGCTCTCATAACTGCTATAGTGTTCACTCCTTAGACATAATTAAAATTGCCTTTAACATCTGTGCCATTAGCAGGAACAGTTACACGTGGCTATAAAACAGTAGTTTTTACCATCAGATATGACTATCTTATAAAAATGGCTATCAAAACAACAGTGAGTAACCTGTATAGCTGGAAATTCCAATCAGATAAACTATCCGCTTAGAATCCACATTAAAAGTGTTATTTCTTATAATTCTTATTACAAGAGATCTTGGTTATTTGACCTACAAAAATGTCCTGACTAGTATATTTATACTGACAAATATGAAAAGTCATCATAATTTAAATTGGTCAAATATATCTGAGTGCACTTTGATTTTATAAACTTTTGTGTGTGTTTGCTTTGTCTATTCTGTAAACAGCTGTTACAGCTGAACTCCAAAAATAATTTTTTCCTTTTTTTGCAATTTTGAATTTTTTGAGGGACCCTTCAGGCTTGGGGGAACTATTGGAGAGAATTTCAATTTATGAATAAGGAAGTAGCTGCCTGGAGAACTTTCTCCAGCCCTTGATCATTAATAGGGAGCCTAAATAATCTCCATAGCCTTATGGGAGATACCCAATAAATTTTCTTTAAAATACATTATTATTAGTATATGCTCACATTGGTCACTGTCAAAAGATTAAATTTTCTAGACAATAATGTTCTTATTTAAAGGTGCTCTGGTACAAAGGTTTTCATGTAGCTGTAACAAGTAATTGTTACTAACTTCATGATGCATTAAATGTATTCATGCCTCCAGATGTACAGGTCTCCCAAATTGTAAAATGGGGGTTATTTATGGTAATAGACTTTTGTTTCATATTCAGACTTCTGCTGGTACCAAAAACTTATGAGATTCACATTACACTAAAGGTCAATAAATCAGTTAAAGCATCTTATGTGTTATATAGGGATGACTGACCAAAAGGGGTATTTTATGTCAAAACAGAAATTCAGATTGTTACAAATATGTCAAAATTGCCATGATATAACAATATGTATGGTTTTGATTTCTAATTTACTGTGTAAAATATTTAACTGTTAACATTTTACAAAGATTTAAATGCTAGGACATTCATGGCTGATGAAAAACAATGGTTCTATTTTATGTTCTAAGATGCTTGATATTCAGATAAGTTGTAATGTTTAGCTTACTGCCTTATTACACTGTAATATTATCAATCTTTTTTCTTCTGGGTGTTCAACAACTGAGATTTGGAGACCAGAAACTAGAAAGATAGACAGGCTAAGATGAAAGCCAATATTTTGGCCCTAGCTGCCTGAGGTCAATAAGAATCCAGGATGTATGAGAACCTCTACTGAAACATCCTATGTTCAGTCAATCCCTGATCTTCTGATCAAGGAGATTATGGGACCACAAAGGAAAGTGATCATAAGAGTATGGTGCTTCAGGAGAGTCACCAGGAGAGAAAAATCTCATAAGCTTTCATGGAAACCAATTTGGTCATGCAATGGCTGTGACTTATCCAAATGGTTGACACTGACTGATGGATGCACTAAGAGGTTCTGTGCGTAGTTCCAAGGTAATTCCTGAGGAGACTTAACTGACCTTAATAATAGATAGCAAAGAAGTTAAATTTTATTAACACAGGTCTCATTTTAGTTTGGTATTAAACACCCAGCAGAAAAGTACATACAAAAGATATATATCCTATAACGCTGTTTCAACTGTTTTAATTATAAAAAAAAAAGGGGGGGATATGGCGGTCACCACAAATCCACAATGGCTAATTTTGCATATTTCCCTATGGAACAATAGGGAGGATTGTGATTGTTGGTACCAACCACCTGAGATTTCCCAGTGACTCTTCTAGCATAAGATCATCCATGCCTTCATGAGTCATCTCAGGATTATACTCAAGGTCAAGATACTTCTAAGCATAAAGATTATCTACCCCCTCTTGAGTTTGAGTCTTCTGATGAACTGTAATCTTTTACTAGCCCCACCTATCACTGAATACACTGAATAAATAGTGACTGCTAAATAGTGAGAGCAGAGAAGGTCCAGAGACACTGACTTTCAGCTATTGTTGGAATATTATATTTCTCTCTGTTTTTTATTTTTCTCACTGCATTATTGAGACTGACAACTGGGACTCTTGGCCCAGTTTCCAATACAGAAATAAACTATGAAATTTATGATCACTATATTTTCAATATAGGTACCACAGCAATTTGGTGGGGGAAAACAATGGTATTTACAAAAAAAATGATTTTCAGCTAAGTGGATATACATATGGAAAAGAAAAATTTGGATATCCATATGGAAAAGAAAAATTTGGATAGACTGTATCTATATCTCGTATCTATAAAAACTCAAAGTGGGTCACAGTTCTAAAGAGATAAAATTATAAAACTTTTGGATTACTTCTCAGCCTTTGGGTTAAAATCATTAGAAAATGATCAACATCAATAATCAGTAGGACAAGTCAAACCAAAACCAAACTATTTAATACCTTTTAGAATGACTGTAATAAAAAACACAGATAATAATGTGTTGGAGAGAATATGGAGAAATTTGAATCTTCATATACAGTTCATAAGAATGTAAAATAATGCAAGTACTTTGGAAAACATTTTGTGGTTCTTAAAACTCTTGCTTACTACCTAGCAAGTTCATCTGTAGGTATATACCCAAGAATTTTGAAAATGTATGCCCATACAAAGACTTTTTACATTAATAACACTCTTTACAGGAACCAAAAGGTAGAAACAACTAAGGTTTATCAACTCATGGTTGGATAAACAAAATGTAACATACATATCAATGAACTATCAATTGGCAATAAAAATAAATGAAGTGTCAATATCTGCCATACAAAGGAGAGTCCTCGAAAATGTTCTGGTAAGTGAAATAAGCCAGTCACAAAATACCATATATTGTATGATTTCTCTTATATGAAATATCCAAACTAGATAAATTATAGAGACAAAGGGTAGATGAGTAGTTGTGTAGGACAGAGGGTGTGTACAGGGAATGAGTGCCTACTAATGAGTGCAGGGTTTCTTCTTTGATGACAAAAACATTCTTTAAAATTAGATTGTGGAGAGGTCTGCACAATTCTGTGAATATGCTATAAACCACTGGACTGTACACTTTAAACAGGTACATTATATGGTGCATTAATTCTCTCTCCATAGAGCCACTAGAAAACTGGAAGGAAAAGAAGGACAGATGAAACTCAGAGAAAATGTTCTAAGGGACAGGAACAAATTGTTTATGTTCTCCACATCAGAATTGGAAAAACACCAGAAACACCACAAATAGACACCAATGTGTACAAATAAAAGAGTGAACATTTGTTAAGTAAACAGTCATTAAAGTTTTAAAAATAGAAAATATACAACTATGTTCCACTTTATTTCCCTAGCACATCAGAACAATGGAGGTTATCTTGAACAATTAGCTTTGGCACACATAAACTGGTAATTTTGTTCAAAATGTAGAGCTCTGATACTGTGCCTATCAATCATCATAACATTTATTAAGCATTTAGCAACATTTTCAGCATTTTTAGGGACAGAAAAACTTAGAAGCAATATCCTGTTTGATAGAAAAAATAAAGCCAAAACACATGGACATTATTTTCATACATATTTCATATATTTTAACATATGTTTAGAGATCATGTCACATATAAAACATTTTTTGAGTAGGGAAGGGATGGAGTTAAATACAGAAATATACAAAACATGTTCCTTTCCCTCAAAATATTCAAAATTTATTAGAAAATGTAAACGTATAAAAATGTAATGCAAGATATACGATAAATACCTATAAAGGTAAACATTTTAATGAGAGAGTCAGAGAAGGATAAAAGAATTTAGACCCTAGGAGATTATAGATTTCAAAAGCTTTTTAGCTATTGATATTTTTTACCTCTTAACTTAAAACAAATGAAAACAAGGACAGTATTTATTCATTTTTACTTTTGTAAAAGTTACCTAAGATTAAAATCAGTTGTTAAGATGAGACTCCTCAGACTGCCTCCTTCCCATCCCTATTTTTCCCAAAGACAACAATTTTTATGTTTTAGAGTAGGTTATTTTAGAATCCTTGTCTCTAATGTAGCTACATTACAGTACCTATGTCACCATTTCTTGATATTTCATTTTTAGGTATTGGAGCTCTTGCAATTGCCTATGCTGGAAACCTTGAGTAGGATCTTAAAACCTTTTACTTCCTTCATCCAATTACTTACCAGGTCATAACTGCAGAAAGTCTCTGAAATCTGTCGTACTTTCCTATTCCCACTATTTGTGTTTCAGGGCTTGCAGCAATAGCCATTCAACTAGTCTGTCTCCACTCCCATGCCCAAATCTATAGTAATCTTTCAAAAATGCAAAACTTAATTCTTCCTGTTAAAATTTTATGGTGGAACTCTGAACTTCCCAATGGAGTGGTAAATTTGCCACTCCTTTGCATATCACACAAGGTTTTTCCTAACCTCTCCCCTCCCTAGTCCCGATTCACACCTTATGCTCTACTTGTACTGAATTATTCATATTAGTCAGACTGCTGAACTCCTTCAGACCTTGGTGGCTTTTCTTGCACTGGTGTCTTCTCCTAGAACACAGTTCTCCTCTTTTAGCCTTCATGACTCAGCTTACATAACACTTGCTCTTTGCAGGCTCCTTACTCTCCTTAATCTTAGAGATCTCTTCTCTACTCTATGCTTTTAGAGCAAACCGTATATGCTTTATCATCCTATTTGCCTGCTTTTCTATTTGCTTATCCATCTCCTGAACTTGACTATGAACCTATCTGTGTAACCCGGTGAAATAGAACCCAACAAGTATTTAATGAACATTAAATTGGTGAAAAAGATTTTATATAAATGAAGTAGGATTTTGATGAGCAGGAGATCAGAAATGCAACCCAGGAACCAGGATTAGCATGTAAGGCACACGATATGAAAATAATAGGGATATTTCTAAACACAAAGTATCCTGATTTTGCTGGTATATAAGATCTGTACAATCATGTGAAGTAAAGGCATTGGATTCTAGACTCATTTGTTCATACTAACAACAGACAGTGAGCCAAGATCTAGGAAGTGTGGTAATGAAGAAGTGGCAGAGCAATGAACAGGACAAGACTCTGCCTCCATGGGTCTTTCAATTCAACAGCTGGAGTTGAAAGGTATCAAGAAAAAGTGAGGACTTAGTGGTCTGCTGACTTTCCTGTTGTGCCTTACACCTACCTTGCCAATGTCTATCCCTGGCTAACACCCGTCCCTGCACTGTCTCCTAGAAACAAATTGATAACAGCAAAGTTAATCTTGTGCTGAACACAAGTATATTATTTCTTCCTTAATAAACAACAGCATTAATTTTTAGGGAGCCACATTTTCATTGGCTTCCATCAAGCCCATAATCAACTGGAATGTCTGTATCATTTTGCACTCAAATGGGGTTTTGCTCTGTTTTCCATGTTTATAACAGAATGCCACTGGCTAGATAATTTGTAAAGGGAAGAAATTTATTTCTCATAGCTGTGGAGGTTGGAAGTCCAATAGAAAGGTTCTGTCATCCGGTCAGGGCCCTCTTGTTGCACCATAACATGGTGGATGGCATCACATAGCGAGAACATTTTACCACAATAAACACACTGGAGGAAATAATGAGTGTATTATTGAAACAGCGAGGTTGCAGAGAAGATGCTTATCCACATAAAACAGCACAACCAGATTAGGACTTACCTTCCAGCATGTCTGTCAGCATTATGTCATTTAATGATGTTAGCTCAGGAAATAATATTTCACATGCTGTGCTTACAACCATCAGTCTGGCCAGACCTCCCTCATGCAGATGCTGACATATGGAGCCAAGAAATCTGGGAACGCATGGTAAAAAGATAATACTAATATATAAGAAATTCACTCAAAATCATTGGCTTTTCTATTGTAAGAGATTTGCAATATTTTATTGGGTGTTTTTATCTCCAATGGATATTTATGATATTCTAGAACATATAAAGATTTAAACCTGTTTAAAATGTATAATTCAAGATATACTAGAATTCTTAGTGAGTCATAGCTCTGACATGTTTAGCAATTTTGAGAAATTCATTCCTAAGTAGTTTAAATAATCAATGAATAAGAACATTGGAGTTCTCTGTGTCCTTTCCAATTTCTCCACGGGATAAATTATGGAGATAGTGTAATAACAATTACCATTTATTGAAAACTACTATGTGCTTGGCACCATTCTAAACTCTTGAATTCAGAAGCTTCAAACATTTCAAAAATGTTAGAAAATTAAATAATTTAAGTAGTCAACATTAAAGATAAAAATTTAAAGCAGTTCCAGACTGACATCAATTAGGCAATGTATTTCAAATTGCTTGAGTGCATATGAAGATGTATAAATAATTATAGTACACAGTATACCTCTAAACAACTTCACAGATGCCATAGACACTATAAAAATATACCAATCAACAGATGGTCAAGTAGGTTCTTTGATAATATCCTTTCATAATACCCTGTGAGGACAGGACTGTGTCTGTTTAAAGAACATATTCATCACAGAATAACCCAAATCTGATTTACCAAAACTGCTTTGAAGTTACCATTATAACACATAAACACAGACAATTCATTTCAGTAATATGTACTAGAAAGATCATTTATTGTAATATGTAAAAAGCAAAGGGGCAAAATGCAATTCCAGGAGATAAATACTGTAAAACTGGAGAAATCACCTAGGAAATCAAATGAAACAGCATAATAAAATTGTGCCAATCTTACAAGAAAAAATGAAATATTTGAAAAGTATAAAATATTAAGTGTTACGACTTATGTCTAGATGTCCCCCCAAAATCTCGTGTAGTCATAGGTGGGGCCTTTTCAGAGGTGCCTACATCTAGAGTGTGTGGCTGACTAATGGTGAAATGCTAGGATTAAGGGTAAATGTTTACTAAATCAGTCCCCTGATTGGTTTGGGACCACCCTAATTCTGGTAGCCTCCATACAATATAAAGGACACAAAGAGGCTTGTCTTGTTTGTTGCATTGCTATCTTCTGCCTGCCAAGATGCCTGTCTGACATATCATCCTTCCTTGGAGCCAGTCAATTACGGTCTGAAGCCTCTACAAACTGAGTGCAATAAACTTTTTCCTCTTTAACTTTGGGTGTCAGGTATTTTGTATCAGCAATGAGAGAAAAGTAACTAAGACAATTATATATATATATATATATATATATATATATATATATATATATATATATAAAATGACCACCAATTTAAGTTAAGCCTCAAAACTCAAAAAGAACAATTCATCAGATTCTTTGGAATTGAGTCATAAAGCTATACTCTGGATTAAGAACTATTATGAATGAGCATTTTGCATTGTTCTTCCCTAACAGAAGGTACCTAATTACTACATGCTCATACTTGAGTATTTTAAGTTGGATGTTTATCAAGTAATTGTAAATGTTGCTTAATTTATCAGTTCTGTTAAAACACAAGACATTAAGGAGTACCTAAGAGAAGTGGCCTGATGAATTATAAAAATACCCTCTGGTTCAGTAAATGATCATAAAAAATCCTTTTCTGAATTCTAATGCACTAATATAATATATGCACATATTACTTAAAAAAATAGTTTTTCAATTAAAGAATTTATTGAAAGCCTGCAATCCCAGCATTCTGGAAGGCTGAGGCAGAAGGATCACAAGTTTGATCTATCCCAGGGAACTTAGCAACTTAGCAAGAGTTTAACTGAAAATAAAATATAAAAGTTGGCTGAGGGTGTAATGCAGTGTGAAGGCTCTGTGTTCAGTCTCAGTACCACAAAAAGAAAAACAAAAAGTGAGTTCAAGTTGACCTAGCATGTATTATCTTGTCAGTGATGTTTTCTGAATAGAGCTAATTCAAAGGACATTCATACAGTGAGATTCAGTATTTTGTAGAGATCATAAAATCTTGAGATAATGATGTTCTGAACTTTAATACAACTCTTCTTTTATGAAAATATTAAGTGTTCTTAAATTTAATGGGGAAATTTCAGAAAATTTAAAGATAATTAGTCTAACTTGCTCTGATTATACAGAAACAAGTTAGGGGGCAAGGAATTAGCATATTTTGGGACCTGAAAAAGTGGCCCAATTATCTTGAGCTTTTTATTTTTCACAGTAGGAGGCCAGAGTTTCTGCTTTACTTGAAAATTTCTGAGCTAACAAAAATCTAAGAAGTTATATTCTGATAGCTTATGAATTGGCTTTGAATAAGGGTTTGTGCCATTCACAAATCTATGATTTGCTATGATTGCTGTTATAGGAAAGACAACAAGTACATAGATTTTTTTTGAAGATTCTCTCTTTTTTTCTACTGGAAGCCATCACTCTACCTTATAAAGGTAAATAAGGATTATAAACTGAGTTGTAAGCTATTTCTGATTATGCAAGATGCTACTTTGAGCATGGCCTTTGGGGAGATGAAGGGATTCTATGAAAGGCCACAGAAATGAGAAAATATGTTGTGAGACAGGAAAGAAAAAAGCAGCAGATTCTTATGAGAGTATTTAAAATATATTTTAAGAAATTGGATGCATAATTTCAAATAACTTCTGAAGTAATAACTGCTTAGGAATCATAACTGACTTCAAATCTGTGGCTTCCACTCATATTCTTGCTTGTTCTTTACATCACTTTTAATATTCTTTACATCACTAACATTTTTAATTGATTCCAATCCATTTTATGTAGCTGATATTAGCACTATAGTAATATTTTAAAGATCAAAAGATAATACCTGTTCCTTTGGAAGCTACAGCCGATGACCTTTGGAATTGATCCTCATGCTTCTACTTTCAAGAGAAAATTGGATGATGGCTCAGATAGAGGAAAAGAAAGGGAAAGAGAAAGAAAAAAGAAAACAAAACTAAAAGAATTCTAGTGGTGCACAAAATTTCAAAATAGGCATTTTATATAATAGATTCTTTATTTAAATTACTCAGAGCATCAGTAATTCTCTTTCAAAATGCCTTTACTTCAACAGGAGTAGACGTGTTATATTCAACATAACTCTTGAGACCTGAGAGCTGTTTTTCAGATTTTTTTCTCTGTAATCCAAGAAAGAAAATCTTTAATACAGTTTTGGTGTTGGGTTTGCATTAGGTAGTCTCTGCCATATCAGCAGGCCATTAAATATTTATAGTAAGAAATTATAATCTCATTTAAAGCAACACATATGCTTAAACACTACACTGACAAAATTTTTTCTTTCAAGTTTTAATACAGAACAAAATTGAGGTTTCTCTTAGCTTTGGATAATGTTGGTTCCCTATACTTACTATGAAATATTTCTTTTAAGTGTTGTAATTATTGGTACAAGCATAGCATATTTTAATAAAGTGTAGGCAACACTCAGTTCTGTCAATTCTTTTGGGTGAACAGAGTAAAATTAATGTTGTGATGATCTAGTACCAAATCATACAGTCACCTAGGAAAGGTTATTTTGCATATATGTCAGTATTTCATTTACTACTAACACAAACTACTTTTTTCATATATTATTCCTTAAAATGTTCATAAAGTGGGCATCTTATTTTAAATCACTTACTTTACTTTTACCAATCTGCAATGATTATCTTAAACTATATAATGGACTTAAAGATTTTTAAAAATCAAAGTGAATTTATAACATGAATTACAGTAAAATATCAAAGTGTCAATGATTCAACAATACTGAAATCAGTGCACTATGCTACATCAATGATAACCACATTGAATAATCACTAGATAAAATGAAAAACTCTATATCATATGAATATTATTAATGTTAGCACTTGTATTTTTATTAAAATAGCAAGAATACCAGTAAAATAGAGTAGCATTCAGGCTATAATATCACCAAGTGAAAATCTACAGACAGATAAGAGATTTAGGAGATTTAGGGGAACCAGGGGGAACCATGTTAATCTAGATTACATACAGCCACTCTAGGGAAAAAAATAAAACGGCAATTAGGTTGACTATAGTACTTTAATGTTTCAAAGAAAACTTATTAAAAATACATACTTTTAAAAGTCTTACATTCTTGACATATATCTTCACCTACCTTTCTAAAAATAGTAGGTGTAAACACAATTGTAGAAAACGCACATCAGTCTTGGAGGGGTACAATAGCATGGATTTAAAATCCTGACACACTCCCTAGTTTCTGTTGCTTTGAAGTCAAATTAAGGCATGGAATTTATGTCAGGTTGGTTCCAAAATGCAGTATTGGGTCCTAGGCCACTATTGGTAAATTGTGCTGTTTTGGCACAACTTCTCCAGTCATGATACCATAAATCAAAAGGAAAAATATTTAACCAACCAATTATTTGAGATACCAAGGAAGGAAAGGAAATCAGTTTTGTAAAAACACTTTTCCCTCTTTTTTAAGCTTCTTTATTTACTCCGGATAGTTAACAAAAGTGTCCAATAAAGTGAGCAGAGTTTGCACTCACTATTACTGCATGGATAGACAGAGCCATATGCATTTTTGGTTTATATACGCCATCTCCGATCATTGCAATATGGTACACAAGAACAGAGACTCAGAGGCACAACATTAATAAATACATTTAACATCGTCAAGCATTCAAAAGATAAATGCAATCATATAGCAAAAAAAATCCATCTGTAATTTTGACCTTTCCGAGGATGGGAAGAATCTTATGGCGTGTCAGAAATCTCTGTAGCAAAGATTCCTGTAAGAGAAAAAAATTATGGAGATTCATATTTTAACTCAGTTACTTAAGCAGACAGAAAAGTATATTCTAGCATTTACTTAAGTAGTATTTAAGTTTTTTCCCAGCTTCTTAAAAGAAAAATGGATGTATTTTTTCATTTAGTTTTCACAAACTGTGGCATAATACTAGGCAACAATAAAGAAGGATGAACTACTGATGATTCAACAACTTGGACAGACGTCCTGGGCATTGTGCCCAATGAAAGAAGGCCATTCCAAAGGATTACATTCAGTGTATAATTCCATTTACATAGCAACTTCAAAATCACAAAATTACAGAGCTAGAGAAGAAATTATTTTGTCAATTGATAGGGACAGAGAGAGGACAACTATAAAGAGGTGTCACAAGACAGTGGACTCATTGATGCTGATGGAACAGTGATCTTGCCTAGCATCTTGACTAGTGGTAGACTGTTCACTGAGTTTGCTCATTCTCTCCAGTATTCACTCTACGTACTGCTATATATTCCCAAGAGACTGGATCCTTAGAAGACTTACTCTTCTAGGGATCGATCTAGACCTCGGTCAGGAGATCGATGGTGAACACGTTCTGGTGAATGACCTTTTGTATTTGGCTTCATTGAACTTGAATGATAAGCATTGCTTGAATAATTCTGGCGGCGAAGTTCTTGGACAGCCCTCTCCCTGAAACAAAACAGTGATGCTTTTAAGTGTCGTAGGTTGCTGTTATTAAAACTGTCATAAAACTGTAGCTCAAAACATGCTTCAAAAGGTAACTATTATGAAATAAGTAAAACTTATTATTATCTATGAAACAACACCTCAGGTTAAATATTGCATAGGCCATAAACTTACCTTTCAAAACGTTCTGTCCCCAGTTGTCGCTTGGTAATGTCTAAATCAGCTTCCAGTTGTGTTACAACATTCCTGAACTGGGCCACATCCCTACTCTGGATGGCCCTAGGTAAATGAAGGTAAGAATGACAGTTGATTAAATCTAAAACATGGCTGTGGCTTATGAGTGTATTAAGCCATGTTCACAGTGATTTCTTAGGTGGATCTAAGTCACACTGTGATTTTATGGACAGGTTTATTAGTACATCTAAAATATGCTAATTTACCAGCCTCCCTGAAAAGCCTAAACAATCCTTGTCCCCATTCAATTATGTAAACATTTTCTGTGTCAGCATCCCTATGTATAGATGAAGCATATATATAATAGATAATATAATATATATCTATATTATCTATTAGCTACAAATAATGTTATGAAAATACTTTGAAGTATTATTCTATAATTGTTAAGCAGTACTACAGTATCATCAAGTAACACTGGAATTCACTAGTACCACATCAGTTACAGTCTATTTTGCATATGTTACTTCAATCAGGTGCTTTATATACACGTAAAATAAAATTTAATCTACATATCAACACACGCATAAAACTCTTCAGTTTAACAGAATCTTCCTTAAGGTTAAATAATGCATCAAACTTCCTGTGATAAGGCACAGTATAATGAGGAAGATAATGACAGATGAATGCTGCTTGCGCAGAACACTCTCTGCTCTTTGCTTGCATTTAGGATGGAGTACAGACTGCTGAAATCTAAGCGTTAAACATTAAGAACACAAAAGTTTAATCGTGCTAGCCAGCTCTAAGTGATAGTACCAGTCAGTCTAAAACAGAGTGTACCTCTGATGGTAGGAGTTTTGGCACTCTTCCCCAGACAGATTTCCTTCTCCCAGCTGGAGAAAGGGATCCTGCAGAACCAGTTGGGAGTATCACAACAGCCCAGTACAGAACTGAACAGAATGACTCAGGCACAGCCGCTAGGACCCAAGAGCAGTTTCTTAGAGAAATGCACCTTGCCAGTGCAAGGGCTTGCCCAGGCCAAGATTTCTATGCTTCCCCAGGACCCAGGCTCAGATGCAAGGGTAGAGTAAGTAGCATGAAAAAGTGTTACAGATGGTACAGCTAAGAATAGAGGTTAAGGAACCTCATCAGTTACCAAGTTTAATTAAAAGAAACATTCATCAACCAAGGACAAGGATTGTTTAGGCTTTTCAAGGAGGCTGGTAAATTAGTATATTTTAGATATTTTGACCCAAATATCTAGCCAGGGTTCTTATAATAAAGCACTAGTAGAGCCAAAGATTCTAGAACAAAAATCAAACAGAAAAGACCAAAATCAATGGTCTGAGAAAGTGCTTGAAATTTTGTCAACTCAGCTTTTCCAGGTACCCAGTGTACACTCCTGGGTATGAAGGAAATACCATGGGACAAATGGAAAGACCAGGGATCAATACCACTGGCTGCAGAGTGCTTGCTTTCTTCCACTCTGGTTTCTAAAGGCAGTGATTTAGATCATACATTCTATTACACCCAAAACTGCTGGAAACAGTCAGCAAAGATGGCTCAATTTAAACACCCAATTAAGAAAAAAACAAGAGCTAATGATACTAAATCTTAAGCGAATCATGGTAAATCTGAGCCTCAGGTTAATTAATGGCAAATAACAGGAGCTAAATTCTCCAGAGTTCCCCTCTAAAATTCTACTAAAGTACCAAATATTAAGAATATGACTTTAAATTCTTATATTGCTAGCCAACTCACATTTTATTTTCTGCCAAGCAAAGGTGCTCTTTAAGAAGCTGAATTTCAGATTCTTTTTCTTGAAGTGCTATCTGAGACTGATATTCTTTGTCTCGATTAGCCACCAGCAAAGCTTCTAGATTCTGCATGGAGATTCTCTCATTTGTCATCTGACTCCTGAGGAGTTCTATTTCAGAACGAGCAGAATCTAACTCATTCTCCATCTGTACAATAATAATAGGAACATATCTGGACTTAGTTCCATTCATTCACGTAACTGACATTTGCAGGGACTCAAAAGATTTTGTAGTCCATTATAAACTGACAACCACTTTTAACTTCTTTGAAATTGTGTCTCCTTAATAAATGTACATAGCATACATACACAGAGAGTCACTTTCTCCATCTCTGATCATATCAGAAAACTCTTTACATCAAGTCTCATTCACCCCAAACTGCAACCAACTTCCATTTCCAGTTTTGATATTTCTTTATCTATTTCTTCTAGTCTGACATGGTGATGTCCGTGACTATTGCTTTGAGTCAGGGAAGTTATAAATACCGAACTACCTTTTGGAGTATCACTGTACTCCATAGTTAAGGAACACACACAGTAAGTATACTTTTCTTCTCTTGTCTAAACCTGTGGGAAACCACCCTTTTGAAGATTGTGAGCTGAGATTAAAAACTACAGTAAACATTGTTAATAAAAATAAAAAATAACTATTACAGTTAAAGACAGATGGTCATTAATCCCCCCTCAAAATGCTTCCCCCCTCAGTTCAAACACACTTAACACATCCTTCTTGCCACTTTCTGAAGCAGTTCTAGAAGTTCTCTGTGTGTCTTTGCATGGCTGCCTCGATGTGCTGAATCAATTTAAAATGTTTATGGATATTTTTGTCAAAGACATCAAGGTGTGTCCTCAGCCACTTTATCCGCTGGATCTGGCAGTGTGCAACTTCTGGCTCTTCCCCAAAGTCAAACTAACCATGAAAAGTAAATAAATGTTTTAGATTGATTCAAGGGAGCTACAACAGCACAGCTAAAGACAAGAAAAAGAACTTCCAGAACTGCTTCAGAAAGTGGCAAGAATAATGGGATAAATGTGTTCAAAGTGAAGATTAATGGCAATGTGTCTTTTACTGTGATAAATTAAACAAAAATTCTACATTGATCATAGTTTTCTAACCCACTTGGTCTAAAATATGCTCTCTGTGTGAAATTTCTCTTCAAAAGCAGGAACACCAGCCACTACTGTTTTTTAAAAATTCCTTATTTCATAGTATACATTATAATAAATTCTACATCCGTTATAGTTATATGTGAAATGATAAAATTCAACTCCAGTAAAGATAAATACATTAAAATTAAATTATTGAGGACAGTTAGGTAGGTAAACAGGGGGAGGAACTTCCTAAAATAGATATAATACAGAAATAAATTTATCCAGAAAAATAAACATTTTGATAGTTAATATAAACTTTACCAAATTTTGAAAGAAATCTGCTGGAAGAAAACTCAGTAAACAGTTAATATCCTTAACTAGTAAACTCAAATTGATGAGAAATATGAACTAGCTGTATGATCAGAAAGTTTACAATAAGTGAACAGTAATCATACGAAAAATATTTACCCTTGCTAGTAGTTAGATATAAACTAAAGTGAGATACTATTTATACTCTAAAAGTTTTTCTATCTTAACATTCCTGACCTTTTGGGCTGGATATTTATCTGGTGTGTGGGGCTGCACTGTACATTACAAGATGCTTATCGTGTGCCTGGCATGATCTACCTAGAGATGCCTCCAGTGCTTCCCCGCTCTGGTCATGACAGTCAAAAACGTATCTAGAAAAAGTAAGAATGCACCTGGATATTGCTGGCTGGCTTTCAGCTGCACTGAAAAGTGTAATCTAGACTGCTACACTGGCAGCTTTGTGGCTCTGTGCCGAAGAACATGAAAGGAAGTCACGGCGATCTCACACAGCTTCCCCAGCAGCAGTGCCGACGGGAACATCACTGTTCTGGTAACAGCTTTCGTGGCACATAACTCACATACGATGCAGCTCACTATTCAAAGTACACGATTCAATGACTTTTAAATACATGAACAGAGTTGTGCAATCATGACCACGATGTGATGTTAGAACTTCATTATCCAAGAATGGAACTCAGCACCTGTTAGCGCTCAACTTGCCCTCGCCTCCTTGGGCCTGACAATCCTTAATCTACTTCTGTCTCTGTGATTTGCCACATTCTGGGAGTTTCATGAGAATGAAATCATGCAATAGGTATGTGGTCTTTTTTGATAGGTTTTCTTCACTTACAATAATGCTTTCAAGAGCCATCAATAGTTTAGCTGGTATTAGTAGTTTGTTGTTTTTATTGCCTGGCAGTCTATGGCACAGACGTCACAAATAACCATTCATAAATTAAAAGTATTTGAGTTATTACACACATGGATAATTATATACACAGTGCTGTCATGGCACTGGTATACAAGTTTTTTGTGAACACATGCTTTCATTACTCTTGGCTAGCTAGGATTGGAGCTTCTGGGCTTTATGATAATTCTTATTGTTAACATTTTGAGAAATTGCCAAAATGTTTTCCAAAATGGTCTCACTGGATTACATTCCCACCATTAGTGTATGAAGGTTCCACTTTCTTTATACCCTAGTCAATGTTTCTTGGGGGTTTTTCTTTTGTTGTTTTGCTTTAATCATCTTTTTTATTGTAACCACCCTACTGGTGGTGAAATGCTATTATTTTGATTTGTTCTTCCCTGTTAATGGTGCTGAGTATCTTTACAAGTGCTGACTGGTCATTTGTGTCTGTTCCATAGAGGAATGTCTACTGACATCTTTGCTTGTCTTTTTATTTGGGTTGCAAGTACTAAGACTTCTTTGTACATTTCAAATACAAATCTCTTGTCAAGTAAATGATGTGCAAGAGTCTTTTTCCCATTCTGTGCATTACTGTCACCTTCTTGTTGATATCATTTGCAGCAAAAAAGAGAGGGTTAATTTTTTTATGAAGTCAATTTGATTCTTTTTTTCTTTTATTTTCTTGTGTTTTTGATATGAACCTGTGAAGATGCTACTTAACCCATGATCATAAATATTTACTTTCACATTTTCTTCTTTAGGGTGTTACAGTTTTAACTCTTACATACAGATCTATAATTCATTTTATCATTATGTATGGTATGAGGGTGGGACCCAACTTCACTCCTTTCCATGTAGATAGATGTAGAAGACTGATTTGATAGTATTTGCTGTAGATTTTTCACAGGTGTTCTTTATGAAGTTGAGAAATTTCTATCTGTTCTCTATCTCTGAGTGTCTTTTTCATGCAAGTTTTGCGTGTCTTTTGTCAAATGCTTTTTCTGAATCTATTGAAGTGAACATTCTCTGTTGTTTTCTCTTGATGGAATTTCTTATCTAATTTTTATTATTTTGTTTATTCTTATTACTTTAGGTTTAATATGCTGCTCCCCCCACCAGTGTCTTAATTGGAAGGTTAGATTAGTGATTTGAGATCTGTAGAAAAATTCCTAGAACTGTTAATGAATTTGGCAAGGTCGCAAGATAAAGATAGATTTGAAATTAGTTTTATTTCTGTACACGTGCAAGGAACGCATAAATAGAAAAATTAAAACTAGAATACCTTTTAAAACAATTTTAAAAATGAAAAGATATTTTGTATTTTGTTGGTGTAAATCTAATAAGACATGCACAGAATGTATATGCTGAAAACTACACAAAGGTAATAAAAGAAAATAAGATACACTGTTTTCATGGACTGGAAGCCTCAACAAAGCAAAAATACTAATTCTCCACAAATTGGGATTTAAGTATAATAGAACCCTACCAAAATCCCACCACCATTTTATTTAATAAATATAGAAAAATTATTCTTATATGGGAAGGCCAAAAAACCCCCTAGAATAGCTAAAGCAATTTCAGGAAAGAATAAAGTAGATGGATTTGAAGAGTTACTATATAACTGCAATAATCATGATTGTGTGGCATTGGTGAAAAGATAGACACATAGATCAGTGTAAAAGAACAGAAGACCAAAAAGAAGGTCCACACAGATAGGCTCAACTGATTTTTCACAAACTTATAAAATCAATTAACAGCTTGTACTATTGTTCAATAGCTTTTTCAACAAATCATACTAGAGCAGCTGGACACAAAATCAATCAAACAAAAAAGCTTTGTCTCAAATCTTACACATTTTGCAGAAATTTAACTCAAAATGGATCATGCAATTAAATGTAAGAGATAAAACTATAAAACATTTAGAATACCAGAGAAAAATATTTGAGACCTTTCCATATAGATAGATGTAGAAGAATTGCAAAGAATTATTAGACTTAAAACCAAAAACAGAATCCACAAAAATCGTAAGTTAGAATTTTCCTAAACTTAAAAGTTTGTTCTGAGAAAGACTACAGTAAGAGTATAAAAATCATTAGATCTATAGTAAAACAGGATAAATGCAAACCACATAGCAGATCAAGGTCTGGTATCTAGAATACATAAAAACTCTACAGTGGAAGACGAAAAAGAACAATAATTCAATGAGAACATAAACCAAAGATAATGATATTTCACAGAAGATATACAGATGACAAATATCTACACAGAGTTTCCACCTCAATAGCTACTAGAGAAATGCATATTAAAACCGACACAATAAACTACTATACACATGTTAGAGTGATTAAAATAAAAAATATTGACAACATCAAATAGCAAGGATACAGATATACAGGATTAACTTGTACATTACTAGTAGAAGTGCAAAATGGTAGATATTTGGAAAAACAATCTGGTACTTTCTTTTAAAAAAACTAATCATGCAGTTAATATATAACCTAAAAACTGCATTTCTGGGCATTTACAGAAAAATGAAGATTTATGCATATACACACACATCTGTAACTACTTGTAATGCCCCCAAATTGGAAACAAGCTAACTGATCTTCAGTGGGTGAATGGTTAAATGGTGTTATGCTGATAGCATGAAATATGATTCAGCAATCAAAAAGAATGAGCAATGATATATGCACCAAACTAGAGGACTCTACATAGATTATGTTGAGTGAAAAAAGCCAATCCTAAAAGGTTACTGTATGATTCCATTTATATAACATTATTGAAATGACAAAATTATAGACATGAAGAACAGATTAATGGCTGAAAAGGATTAAGGAGGGACACAGATGATGCTACAAAGGGTAACACAGTGGATCCTGGGGTGAAAATGTTCTGTTTCTTGTTTGAATCATCATCAATATCTTGATTGTGATATCAGACCATAGTTTTGCAAGATGTTACCAATTGAGGAAAACCAAATAAAGAGCATATAAGATTGCTCCATATTATTTATTAAATTATATGGAAATCTACCATTATCTCAAAACAAATGGTTTAGAAAAAATTATTTGAATGCCCCCTCTCTGCATAGTACAGCTGAAAAAACATAAAAATAAGTAACATACCCCTTGCATTTGGGATTACAACTTATTGAAGACAAAGATATATGCATAAATAAATAAATGTCAAGGAGAAACAAATTAATTTTAGAAGCATTTTAATATACTGTGGGAACAGGAAATAAGCTACAAAATTTAGAGTAAAGGTCTTTAAAAGTTTTTTTTTTGGGGGGACCCGAAACTCCCGGACCCTTCATCTGGGCTGTTTGGATCGAAAAGTCTGCGCAGACCTGCATCTCGGCGGGACTCTTTGGGGCTGGTAGGCCCGCCCTTCACCCACAAGGAACTGCCTGGAGATCGGCATCTGGGCCAGGTCTGTTTGGGCCCATAGCCCCGCCCTTCACCTCCAGGAAGTCTCCCAGAAAGCAGCATCTCAGGCTGTCTCTTTGGGACCCGAAACTCTCGGACCCGTAGAGTGGCCTGGGCTGTTTGGATCGAACATCTGCGCAGACCTGCATCTCGGAGGGACTCTTTGGGGCTGGTAGGCCCGCCCTTCATCTGCAAGGAACTGCCTGGAGATCGGCATCTGGGCCAGGTCTGTTTGGGCCCGTAGCCCCGCCCTTCACCCCCAGGAAGTCTCCCAGAAAGCAGCATCTCAGGCTGTCTCTTTGGGACCCGAAACTTTCGGACCCATAGAGTGGCCTGGGCTGTTTGGATCAAAAGTCTGCGCAGACCTGCATCTCGGAGGGACTCTTTGAGACTGGTAAGCACGCCCTTCATCTGCAGGGAACTGCCTGGAGATCGGCA
>PVJX010023102.1:0-29713 GCA_004027295.1 Dolichotis patagonum | reverse complement strand
AACACTTGTTGTTGGTAGTGTTTTCTATCTTGGCCATTCTTTCTGGAGTGAGATGGAATCTCAGTGTGGTTTTAATTTGCATTTCTCTCATGACTAATGATGAACATTTTTTCATGTATTTATTTGCCATTCATATTTCTTCATCTGAGAACTGTGTATTCATTTCAGATGCCCATTTTTGGATTGGGTCTTTGAATTTTGAGGGTCTGATTTGTTTTAATTCTTTATAAGTTTTAGACAAAAGTCCTTTGTCTGAGGCGCTGTCCATGAAGATTTTCTTAGTAGTTACTTTTAGAAAATCAAATTGATTCCACTTGCCAAGAGACTCTCAAAAGGATTCGATCTTAGCTAGCGGCCAGTTTGGGATGTGGGAAGTTAGAAGGCTCTAGCTAAGGTAATCTGTCTTGAGATGAGCCTCAGATCTTTCTCATTCATGGATGGGTACATTTTTTTCATCCTTCTCAACTTGTTGACGTTAATAGTATTTTCTGATTTTAATCAGCTTAAGCAGGCTTTGGAAATGATAGGACAAATGGATTCTAGGTACCAGTCGAGATGCACTGATTCCACAAACTTTTGAGTCTGTTTCGGACCTGGAGATCCAGGAAAATATGATCTATACACATGATATTTTAATTTTTTATGGCATAAGAGCTATTCTGTAGTTCTCAGTTACAGCTGCATTAGGTCCTGTGGAGAGGATTCTCTATTCTTCTGTTGTCCCCCATAATTTTGGTGTGTGAATAATTGGTGGTATTTCCACTGTAGTATTGCATGTCAACCAACAACAGTGAGAATGCTTCTGAATCCACATTTAATTTATTCTTGGCACAGCATGCAAGCAGATTTTGATGGCAAGTTAATGGGTTTTGCCTTAATGAGATAACTGTTTGCCTCCCAGGGCTGGAGGTTTACGCTACTTTTTTTTGTCAGTCTTACCTAAGCAGATTCAGGAAGAAAATGTAGCTTTGTGCTGACATATTATCAAGTCCCTCTGCAGAGAGAGAGACAGATGTTATGGCTTCCTCCTCCTTTTCTGCTCTTCTGGCTGTTTTAAGTTTCTTTCCTCCCTCTAATCTTAGCAATTAAATGCAACAATTCCTGGAGCTCACTTATGTAGTTTAGTTGAAGAGTGTATTAAAATATCAGTATTACATGGAATTGTATCTTCGTTCCAGTATGCTGCTATCGAACAGTCAATAAGCTCTTCTGTATAGCCCCACCTGTATATCTTTGCTTTTTCCTTCCTTCTCCTCTTTAACCCAATAATACTTCGTGTCCTGGAAATATGTATAGAAACCTGATATCTTCCAAGGGAGAGTGGAACATTGTCAAGATGCTTGGCTTTAGTTTTAAAAATATTTGGTCTTGTCATTTTCACTCAAAAAAATTCATTTTTTTAATCGCTTCAGTTAGCACTGAATCCTTAACCCTAGCTAAAAGACCATGTCTTTTCCGGTTTACCTTTTTGGTAACTTACTAATTCCTAGCAAAGAGAAGAAAAGGGCAATAGCTCTATTAACACAACCAAATTGATTCATAATGAGGCATGAACCAGGAACTGGGTAAGAGTTTTACAAGCATTAAAGGTTAATAGAACCATTCTTCCGCCTAATTTCCAAACTAACCTGCATGAGATTTTCTGACCTCCACCCCTAGATACGCAACCATTACATAAGAGCTTTTGGCATGGGTAGCATGTAGGTGGAAGTTATTTCTACACATCAATAGCTTTTTCAACTATTGAACAATTATTATAACACCTTACATGTAACCCAAGCTAGGTGTAGAATAAAGCAATTATGTAGTTAATTTAGCATTTATCTGGAAGATTGGCTTCTAAATTAAAAAGCTTGGTCAGTTGAAACTAGCACTTGCTCATTCCATGGGGATTTTTACACAAGCTTGATTTGCCAATATGAAAACTTCATGTGAAGCTTTCTTTTGGAGTTGACTGGTTGGGTCAAATAATAGCCCAGTCAATTTTTAAATGAACAGCCAGCTGGGTAGAAGCCTTGTTTTCCATTACCGGTTAAATATTTTGTTATGAATGTGACTGGTTATTCCGTCCTTCAAAATCAGAGAGACTCTAAAAGAGCCTCGAGTCTAGATAGTAATTCACTGATGAGAAGGTACCGAATGATATTCTCCATCCCACCCACAATCCATTATTCTCTGATTGTTCTGAATAATCATTTTACCTTCATCTCTCTCCCTCTACTGTACTTTGTGTTGTATTTTACTTTTTAGAGACTTTATTTTTTTTGTGACTTCTTCAGAGAAGACTCTGATACCTCATTTCAGAAAAGGAATTGATGATTTCTTTCCTCACTAATATTTAAGCTTTGCTCTCTGTTGAGAGTCAGTAGCATTATGACACTTGAAAGACATGATACCTGAATAATTTTTTACCTTCTGAATGGGACAGTTGCTGTCATGCATTTGAGGTGTGATATAGGTTTCTTTTGACTCAGTGGTTAAAAGCTGGTATAAGGACATTCCAATCAGAGTAATTCTTGTTGTAGGAACAAGGATAATCTGACTCATGTGTCCTTCGTTAGCGAGAGGCCCTTAGCACTGAATGTAATAAATTGGTCCTTGAAAATAGTCTGTCACCAGGAATTACTTCTTGCAATGCAATAAACCAAATTTGTTATGAATTTGGTTGGGAGGATTCTCAAAGTTACAAATCAAAATTGACCTTCCCCCTTGTTGAAAGTGTTCAACACTTTAATATTTTAAACAGTTTCTGCTTAAAGCCATGAACTTAGATATTTATTAATGGAGAATATTTCTTCTAAAACTGTTTTCAGAAAATATGTTGCATATTTATACATTATTACTAGGTGTCTATGTTGACAAAAGTGTGTCAAGCACTGGTTTCCATATCAATAATATGAACTAATTATTATTGCTTTTACTCAATTTTTCTTTTTAAAAATAGAATTCTTAATAGTTCTCTAACAATTAATTGCCCAAATAAAAGTTCATACCAAGACCAAACTTTCATAGCAAGCTTACTACGTGCTGTAATAATAATGAAAATAATAATAATAATAATGCCTGCCAGATACTAATAAAGTAACTTTGATGTAGCTTTGCTAGAAGAAATTTCCTTTTTTCTCTTTGCTTTGATGCACAGTTAATGGGCTACAGCCTATGGGGCTATTTAAAGTGGAATTGGTCATTTGAGCATTCATTTTTACCAGTATGATTAGCCGTCACTATGAAACTGCTACTTAAAATGTGTACTTTTGTATTAATTCATGAATTATCTCTTACGTACTGCATTGCATCTTAACTGATATTATAAGACCTGAGTTAGTTTTTTAAAGAGTAAAGATGAAATAAGAATTGGTTTGTTATTTCAGTAGAAGAAATTTAGTTCAATTATAGATAAACAAGCTGTTCTTGACAAAGTTGATGTTTCTAGTGAAGTAGAAGATACTGGCTGATGCTATCTGAGAAGTATTGAACAAACCAAAAATTAGACTGCTTCTCCTGAGATCTGAAATAGTATCATTTCATCCTTTTGGTTCAAATTTTCCCATGCTCAGACATAATTGATTACAATATCCATACTAAGAAAGCTTGAAAATAAATAGGAGTCTTAGGGATGTGTGGGAAGAAACTCTAACTTGTGGGACACACTCGTGTTAGAGTAGAAGACATACTTAAAAGACAAGACAAATAACCTACAGGCAAATAAGATTCTTTGAGAAAATCACTACTCTTCACTTCTAGCTAAGGTCACCAGTTATAGGGTAGAACTTAATGAAAGATACTGGCCTAGAGATGAGCTACAAAACCTAAGAAGCAGATATATCTGGATTCTGATTTGTACTTCACTAATTTTCTCATTTAAGGAAAACTTAGAATAACTGCACCAGGATGAGGAAAACCAGATTCCATCTTTTTAACACCAAAAGATTTGAGAAAATTTATCCAGAAAGAACAGGGTTAAAAGGAAAACTGAAAATCTGTCAAATAATAAACATGGAATGTCAGATGAATTTATTTTAAGCACAATCACAGGCTTAAACTTATACATGAGTTACTGTTACTTATACATGGGTTTAGTCTGTCATACTTCATCCAGATTGTGCTGAAATGCTTGTCAAAAATGGGTATCATTTTGTTTTATCAACAAATTTCAGATTTCATTAAAGAGAAGACACAGTTCAGATAGCTTCCATTGGACTATGCAACATTTTCAGCATTGCTGACAAATGTTGGTGCTTTGTTTCCACACTTCAGGCTGTGTAATAACAACAATTAAATGCTAAGTCTAAGACCCTGTACTGACTGATTATATATATATATATATATATATATATATATATATATATGTAGTTGTGCATCCCTCATCTGAAAATCTAAAGCTCAAACTTCTACAAAATCTAACACTTTTGAAGTTCCAATTTAACACAAGTGGAAAATTGCACACCATGAAACTTTGTTACATGCACAAAATCACTTAAAATATTGTGCTAGGTACCCTCAGAGTATGTGTATATGTGACACATAAATTTTGTATTGCATTTGGGTGCCATCTCTAAGATATCTCACTGCAGTCAGTCCTCTTTTAATGGTGGGACACATTCTGAGAAATGAACCATAGAGTGTATTACGGGTTCTTTACACCCATTTCTATCATCCCAAACAGGTGAGTAATGCCTAGTGCTATGATTTTTAAACAGCTAAGATGTCGTTAGGCACAAGACAATTTTCAGCTCTATTATAATCTAAAGAAATCACGTTGTATATACAGTCTGTTTTTGACTGAGAGGTTATTATGCAGCACACGACTATATACTATGCAAATATTCTAAAATCTAAAAACAGATATAAGATGATTTATATTTTAACATGTTCATCAAAACAATAGCCTGGGATCTTTAATGATCTGAAGAATATTCTTTAGGGGGTATTAAAAGTTCAGTCAATTTTGCATATATACTTTATTGTAAAATGACCAGCAATGCTCTTCATCTTTGTATTGCTGATGACTGGGGCTTTTATACATTAAAACAAACATCCTTGATATTTACCTTGATGAAGTTTGGTAGTAATAGGCATTAACATATATAATGCTTTGCTTTTTTGCTCTTTATCAAGGAAGAAGCATTTGAAGGATCACCTAGACTTTTTGTATTCTGATTTAGTTGACATCGATTAGCATAGAACTTTCTTTTCTAATGAGTCAGTACTAAATGAATTCTAAAGGACACCATCTAGGTTAATAACCTTAGATATTTCTAGTAGAAAGATTTTCACATGTTAGCATGCTACTTGTGTTGCCTTTTCATGATTTATTAAGGTAAATTGATTAAGTTACAGGAATAAGAAACCCAATAGCTAAAACTGAGCAATCTAAATTAGCTCTCACATGAAAGTGAGATGTGAACGTTCTAACCTGGTGGCAGCTCTGTTCTCCACAGACACTCAGAGACATAGAAACAATTTAGTAGCCACCTGTCCAGAAGTCTTAAGGTAGAACAAACTGAAGTGTGGCCCATCATATTTTTTTAAAATTTTATTTAACGAGAAAAAAAGCAAAACAGATAAAAAGGGAAGCAATAATACAGAATTTCCCCCAAAAAATAAACACTAAGAAATCACTAGTTGATAAATTACATACTGTCATCTTAGAAATAGTTGTTCAAGTTACAAAATTAAAGCACAAGTAGACGTTCAAACAATGATACTGCAAATAGTTCTGTTCAATGATCCAACAAAAGCTTAGTAATATGGTCGTCTATGTTACACACTAAAATATACATGCAGTTATATCCTTTAGAGCACTTTCTTTTCCTTTCTTTTTGACAATAGCAATTGCACATTTTGGGTTTTATTACTACTACAGTTCTTACTACTTTTTACACTAGAAACACAATATAATATTTATAAATATGATTCTTATGTATTTCACTAATGAGGATAGTCTCAAGTTGCCTCCATTTCAATATGAAAGCCTCAAGATCATCCTTTTTTATAGCTGAGTAATATTCTGTTGTATAAAAATACCACATCTTTAGTGATTTCCATAGTCAGCCCATCATATTTTTATTTTTCTAATTTTTGGCTGAGAATTTTTTTCATAAGAAAAGGAAGACAAAATTGCATAATTCCTTTCCTCACATTCTAATGAGAAGCACTACACCTAACTACAAATGAGGCCAAGTGTATTGTACCTTGTGTCTAGATAGAAGAAAACACTGGATTTTTGTCAGTAGCTTGTGTGTTTATCACACAAAGCTGCACAATAGCCTTTGTTATTCCACACTTCGCTCCTCATAATCTGGTACCTAACAAAGCAAAGCTGACTTTTCTAAAAGTAATTAGTTTACGCTACTCTTCTGATCCAACCTCTTCAATAGCTTCCTGGAACACTGGAGTAAAGTGTAAACTTTTTTTTTGGCCAATATCTACCAAATAGTATGTCTTTCTGCCTGAGTACTCCTCCCTACCCCACCCTCCCTATTCTTGTACCAGTTGGGTTTCAGATATGACAGCTTCTATTTCTTGAGGTTGCCAGGATCTTTCACTACTTCAGTGTGACTCTGCTGTATCATAGGGGAGAAATAAGTGCTCCCAGATGCTCACGCTTATGCTCCTCTCCATCATTCCAGGCTATTTCTAGTCAATTCCTTTGACTGCCAGTTATCATAAGACTGTTACTATGGACTAAAATGCCCAGTGTTTTCAGGAACAGCCTTCTTTTATGTATTTATTCGCAGTGTTTGATTATTTGCTAAATGTCTATCCCAGTTCTTTGAATTAAAGATCATTTGGTCAGAACCTTTCTCTTAGTTTCCTTCCTCTACCCAAATCTGTAGCCTTTTCCAACAGGCCTGATGCTTTAGGATTTCACCTTTGTCTTCTGATAGCTTATTGTTGTATTTAGATTTTAAATTTTGTAAAGACAGAAGGTGATATCTTCTAGTTTATTTGTCTCTTTAATTTCTACTAAGATAAGTTTACTGCATGAATGATAAGTGGGAACAAATATAGAATTCTAAAAGTGAAAATGGACCAATGGAGCTAAATTTTCTATCAGAAGTACAAATTTTACTCTCTCTCTCTCTCTCTCTCTGTCTCTTTCTGAGATTCTTTAAACAGCTCAGCCCATGTGATACTCTTAAGAGAGAGCTCAGAAATAATTAAGGGGCCACTTTCTTTTTAATCTGTACTTTCTCTAAACTCTACTATGTATCTGAAAAGATGGAATAGTAAAGTGAAATAACTGAATTTTATTTGAATTCTATAAATGAATTATTTCAATTTTTAATACTTCAATCTTGCATTTGCAACATCTACTCTGAAACAGATTTATGTCTTTTCTCTAGCAGCCCTTTGATATGTGAAGTAGTTTTCTTTTTTAAGCTCTGGATTTGGTCTCTCCAATCACTTGCCATGCACCTGAAATATGCCTAGTTTTGTATAATTATGAATACTTATCAAATAGGAAATATTGGAGGCCTGAAAATGTTGAAGTTTATTAGAAGAAACCTGATGATGCTATTGTGATTAGGAGCTTAATTAAAAAGTTTTAAGCAACTCACCAATTGCAATAGCTGTAAGTTACTAAATATATGAAATAGCAAAGTCTACTTAGCAAAACAAAAGTCTACTAGCAGAACTAGTCTTGTGGGTACAATTTAACTCTCTTAGTAACATCTGTTTGAAGATGAAGCAGTCAAGACTGAGAGGCATCAAGAAACTTGCAAAAAAAATCACAAATAATAAGTAAAGACAAGCTCTGAACAGATTTTTTTGTTTTAAAGCAATATTAATTGCCTTGAATTTTAAGTATATTCAAGAATGGTGTTTAGTGATACATAGGTTAGGAAATGTTACTAGATGATTACAAAGATAACTTCCAGGGCTAACATTTATGAGTTGACTAGGTATAAAATTCAAACTATGTATCAGTCATCTACTCAGACTGGATCCTTACCCAGTCTGAATAGATCTATCTGGTTTGTAGCTTCTACTTGGCATGTGCTTCTGAATATCAGTCCAGTTCCAGCTACTCTTTTTAATGTTTTCCCTTGTCTCAGAGAATATACCAAGAACATTTCAACATAAGTAATAAGACTGAGTAGTCTTTCCAGACCGTCAGGCAGCATCCAATGATGACATGTAAGTGACGTCAAAGGCCATGACACCACCAATAGTGCTGTCAAGTATGATGCTGAATGTTGAGCCCCACTTCTTCATGAGAAGCAAGAGTCTCCTTTCTCTGATATACTTTGATAAGAATCTCAACATCTCTAGTTTCCATTAGTGTTATTTTTCAAAAATTTTCCAGTGTTTTTCAAATTTTGCAATGGAATTATAATTTTTACTAAATATTTTTCTTTAGATATTCTGTGATTACTGCTTTTGGAAGTCCTAACCTAAAATGCCTTTCCCTCTTGTTCTTCTACCCACTTCCCTCTGCCTATTTTCATGCTTGAAAAAATTCAAGGTCAGAGAGACCAGAGGACTTTCTCCAGAATTACTCAGGTAAAACCTGAGATTTGAATTTAAAATCTTTATTATTTATTCTTCTTCCTGCACACTACCATTACCCATTACCTACCATTACCCATTACCCACTACCATTACCCAGGTATCATGTGGGTGGCACCCAATGTACTATAGCCATTAGGTGATAAAGCAGACACTAACCTTGGATTTTAAAGGCAGGCTAGCTTTGTTTCATATACTGTTTCCCCTAAGGATATTTAGCAGCAGATTGCTCATAATATCCAAGGTTTGGGAAATAATGTTAATCAATGTGGGCTCAGTCATATAAATTATGGCATTGCCACACAGTGGTATCTACTGTTTTTATAAAAATTATCTTTTTATAAAAATTAGAGCAGCACAATTTGTAATAGCCAGATCTTGGAAACAACCTAAGTACCCATCAACTGAAGAATGGATAAAAAACATGTGGTATTTTTATACAATGGAGTACCACTCAGCTATAAAGAATGATCACACAGAGATATTTATAAATAAATGGATGCAACTTGAGATCATACTCATAAGTGAAATAAATGAAACTCGCATGTATAAATACCATATAGTTTCCCTAGTGTAAGAAATGGAAAGAGTACATAAGATTTTATGGTAATCATGGTTCCTCATTACATTACTTTGAAGTCTTATAATGTTTTCATTCATTGGTTGGAATGGTTTTATTCTATTTTGTTTGACTTTATTATGTGTGATGGTATGAACATCTATTTTGAAGAAAACAAGACATTATGGCAACCATTGCTGGTTTAATATCATCTTGCTTTGAAGTCCTACTGTGCTTTTATTCTTCTGTTTCCATTGATTCTATCATTTTGTGTCTTATTGGATTTTAATATGTGTGATAGTATAAACAAATTTTTAAGGAAAATGAAGTATTATAGTAGCCATTGTTCATTTTCTGTTATTTGGTTTTTAATGTCCTGTAAGACTTTCATTCTCTTGAATGGTTTTATACTATTTTGTTATGTTTGATATTATTTTGTGTGAAGATATGCTCAACTTTTCAAAGAAAAGGGACATTATGGTACCTATTGTTAATATCTGGTTGTCTTGTTGTGAAATACTGTGTTGCTTGCATTGTTCTGTTTTGCTTTGCTTTGTTCTGTTCTCTTTTGATTTATTCTCTTTAAAATAAATAAAATTATGACATTATACTTTTACTGAAATAGAGACATTTTCAAGGAACATAAAATGATAAATACAGGTTATAAGCAGTATTTTCAGTATAATACCATATGTAGGCAGATGTTGTTGATCATGAAACTGGAAAACTGAGGTAGGAGGATTGCCCTGAATTTGGGCCAACAGGCTGTGAATGCAGAGTTCAAAGTCAGCTTGAACCACAGAGTCTTAAAAAATAACCCTAATATGTGGATTTGTTTGTATATGTAGATGCCTGTATGTATGCAAAGAAAAGTGGAATCCTACATGCCAAAATACTAATACATGATTTATTTGAATGGTTGTATCCTACATAATTTTAAATGTTCTTCTTATAGTGCTCAAAATATTGAGTGTATGTAGCATTAAATTAAGAAGGAAAACTATTTTTCTTTGTATAACAAAATATAAGACTCATTTTCTTTCTTATCAATTCCAGTTCCACCTTCTGTTTCCTGATATTTTACAATTTATGCTAAAGTAGTTCTAGACACAAGTACCTAAGTCCTCTGGAGACATACCCTCCAGCCTTTATTTACACAAGGCTTACTTTCGTCTAGGTCTTTATTAGTCTGCTGGCTATTTTTCTACACAGTGCCTGCCCCTTTCTTTTTACTCATCAATGTTCTGTATAGTTTTCAAGATTGAGAGGGTTTTCAATGCATATTTACTGAGTGAAGTAATAAATTAATGAGAAGTCAAGTGAATTGTTCACATTGCACATAGAACTTAAACATAGAGAGCTTTGAAATGAGCAATTTGAGTAGAGTCCACCAAAGGAAATTGAAATAAGGCAAGAACCATAAGTGTTCACAGATTTTAACTTTGTCACACAGCTCCCAGGATCTTCCTCAGCTACTGCTTGAGGATTTCCCTCTATTTCCTTATACAGAGGACTAGGAATGAGTGGCTTCAGCACTGTCACTGAATGTGCTTGCAATATGTATGTACCCATGCTGAAATGCTCCATCTCATTGGCTCCATCAGATCACATCACTACATAAGTGACCTATTCTTTTCTCCTTCCCACCCCTAAGCTTTTGAGGAAAGATTAGACAAAGGGAAAAACCATAGTACATCACATAATTTTATGTTTTTGTTTCTGTGCACTGGAGGAATTGATTTGCAGGTTTTAATGTATTACTTGATACAGCAACGTATTTTACTGTGTACGGTGAGGCTGCTAATAGATGAACTGAGATGAGCAAAGCTGAATTCATGCCACTTTAATCATTCTTAAGGATGAGCATTTTATTTTATGGTCATCTTTGTGAGTCAGTAATAGAAGAAACATTTCAGTGCCAAGAGCGCGAGTCTCATTTTTCCTGTGCCTGAGTAAACATGGAAAAATCTATAAAATTGCTCTCAGAGGTTACTAAGAAATTAATCTGGCTGCTTTCATCTCCAGACTGGATGTAAGAAATGTTTTGGCAATGATTGAATGGAACACTTTATAATACAGAGATTTGGGGGAGGGCGATGTCAGTGCTTTTTTTTTTTGCTTTTTCTTTAGCAGTACTTAAATGTCTAGTGGGTGAGGGAAAAGGCAGGAGGAAGGCTATGAGTATCACTGAATGTATCTGTATTCTGGATGATGGGCATTGGAGGCCTACTCTCAAATAACCCTCCTAATAGGAATGACGCTGGTGTGACTGTTTTCATTTAAGGAGTGGGTTCTGAGACTCAGAGAAGCTAAGGTTATCTGATTGGTAAATAGCAGAGTTCAACTTCTTGCCCTGGACTGACTCCAGCAGAAGAGAAGCCACAAAGGCTCAGAAGGCAGCTGTGGCCCTGCATCTTGGCTCTGGGCACCTCAGCACATCCTGATTGGACAGCACTCCAGGGATGCCACATTCTGACCTCAGCATGAGCTCGGAGTTTGGAGACATTGGAAAATAAGGTCAAGTTCCTTTGACATTAAAAAAAAGATCATTATGTATATCTAAATTGTACCAATCAACTTAATAAAAAACAAGAATATGATAAAACAAATGGTCTAGGCTAAAAGGAAACTGCAGGAAGCCAGAGTGAGATATGGACTAAGTAGGTAATCCTTTTGTCCTTTCGTGGGAAAAGAAACAATACTTCAGTTATTGCAAGCTGTAAACATATCAGTTCAATAAAAATATCAAGAAAAGCAGAAGAGCATGGCTAACTATTGCAAGCAAAACAACTTATTATGTATATTTTTTCTTTTCATCTATTAGGTGCACCATTATACCAAAATAAACAGATAATCTTGCCCCTCTCTGTTTTCTCAGCAAATATCTATTATGCACTGACCATGGCAGGTTTGCTGGGTGCTAGGGCATTACATACATGGTGTCTTCCTTCTTGGGACTCTGAACTTTCACCATTTTTCCCTCTGGCAGGTTGTACATAGGGAGAGACATTTTAAAAATAATTTGTAGAGGAGCAGAAATTTGAGAAATGGCATGCAGTTTATCACTAAAATTTTAAGATCTTGTAAAATAAATAATCAATAGCAACCTCACTAAACTTCCTTGCTCCTCTCTCCCATTTTTCCTTTGTTCTCCTCTCCTCTCTCCTCTCCTCTCTTTTCCTTTCCCTCCTTTCTCATTCACTTGTTGCTTTGTTTATCCCTGTATAAATTCATACTGTATAATGGAAAACTATAGTAGCCAAGGGGTGAGAGTTCCTCAGCTTTGATAAACTTGCCAGAATTATCAACTGGAATGTTTGAAAGGAAGCTCCTCTATTGTTGCACAAGAGTGGTAATTGCGTTTTCTACATCGAAATATGTTTTATTTTGATTCATGTAGTGGGAGACGGAGGCCTATAGAAGTAATCAAGGTGGTAGGCTTCCAAAAAATCTGAATCTGGTTTGGATTATAAATTTAATTTAAACAATATCACAGCATGCTATGACACAAAGGCAGAGAAAGTTGAGTCCCTTGTAAGTTAGCATAGGGTAGTAGGAAAACATCCTGTCTTCCAGACAAGAGACCTCTCATCTATGCTTGACTTTCTGTCTACTTTGGCTTTCTCTCCCCATTGATTGTCTTCTCCTGCCCTGGGCTCTTCTGTGTACAATGAAATTCATTAGCCACTTCTTGGAATCTGTCCTGAGATGGATGTAATCACAATGCTATCATCCTCCTCCACTGCAAAAGCTAGTGTCATCTGAGTTCTGAATTTAAGATAAACTCATCATGAAAGCAATCGATCAGTTGTATGCATAAACCTATAAATTAATGCAAAAGTCACCACTAAGTAAAGTATAAAGATTTTGAAATTTAAATATCAAAAATTTTGTGTACTCTGTATTTTTCATTTTTACCAACTCTTTGCACACTCTAATATCCATTCAGAGAAGTGTAGATAAATGTTTTTCCTTATTAAACCATAAAATAAACAAGAATTATATCTACAGTAATTTTTTATTAAATACAATTTTAAATTAGAACCCTAATCTGATGCTTGGAATTCAAGCATGCCCATTGAGAGATGAAGCCCCTGCCTGAACACAGACTGATGACCTCTGCCTTGTGAGCTGCCATAGCTACTTGTAAGTCTGAGGTTTTTATGTACCTTTCAAGTGAATATTGCTGATTTATAGTGAGAATTCTTCTCATGTGAGTCTCCAAGTGAAGACAGTGTCTTCAGATATCTCTCAATGGACAATAAGTGGGTCTGTTCTCAGCTGGGGGAAAGTAGATGTTCCTGAAGCCAGTTTCCTAAGGAGCAGGTGGAAGGATTTTGAGGGGCTCTGGTAAGAGAACCCTATGTTTCCTTTTTCACTATAACTTGACTATTGTCTTTTTACTTGACAATAAGATTTTAAATATGATTTTATGTTTTATTTCTCCAGAAACCTTTTGGATAATTTATATTTTCAGATTGTGACAATCCCAAGTCCCAGTGGGTCCCCTGAGAGTATCCAGGAAGAGACAAAGAACAAGTGGGCCATTTCCCTTGCACTTAGCACGTATCAGGTTAAAGAATTTTCTTACACCCTCTTTAATTCTGGACAGGTAAAGGTCCAAAAAAATAGAGGCCAGTCAAAATCTAGCCATACTTGTGAAGCTTTCTGTGTCTTTTCTAAAACTTTTATGCTACAGAATAACAGAAGATGTAGAATTTTCTGCCATTTCAAACTGCAACTATTTTCAATAAATTGAGTTAGTGTTGTTTCCGTATTTAACCCTGGAAAGTTACCAACAGGGAAATTCTTCATGGTTTCATATTTTGCTTTGATTTATAATCTAATCTTTCCAGAGTTCCAAGAAATTATTTAATTCCCTTTAATTCAGTAAACATTTCTTGGGTTCATTATCCCTTCATGGGATGCAAATTAATTGTGTACATATTTACTTTTTTTTACAAGAAGTTGCATGATACCATTTGCCAAAAATTGTTATTTACAAATGTAATTCATTTTCATTCATAACAACTCTGAGAAGTAAGCACTGTAATCATTACTGTGATATAAATGGTGACTAAAATTCACACTGAGCATCTTGCTATATAGTTTGTATGGCTACCAAGTGACAAAGCTAGAATTCAAATTCAGACATCACGACTCTCCAGTATGCCTTTTTGTTTTAACTTGAAAATTCTTTCAACCTGGCATTAAACCTCACCTGTGACATTTCTTTCCTTTGATACATAAATCAGTATTTCTATGGGCATTGAAGGAGATGACATGATATTTGCAGTTAATTTATGATAAGATATTAATAAATAATGGCTGTTGAATAAGAAAAAATATACAATTTATAACTAGAATTTATCTGATTCCTCAAATAATTTTTATGGAGTTTTGGATTTTAGATGTGAATAGGTATTATCTCTTATAGAAAACTTAGATATGAGTTTCTGTCTTCTTCATTCCTTTTCTTTTACTTCCTTATATTTACTTATTTTTTCAACACTTATTTTTCCAAAGCACTCACATAATCTCAGTATCATTACTAGCAGATTGACTTGTGTTTTCTCTTATTATTAAAAATCATGTTTATACACAGCTGTGTTTTAGGTGTTTTGGATTTTTAATTCTGCAAAATAAAAATTCCAGTCCTATAAATTGAAATCTATAATATTTTCCATAACTCATTTGGCCTGTAGTCTTTATTGGGTCAGGCACATTACTAAGGTTGTATGATAATGAATGATTATTAATCTCCACCTTCTTCCTCCAGAAGTCTACGCCTTCCACAGTAAACTATCTCTAGATTCTAAAAGTGTCCTTTCCTCTTTATTACTGTTGTTGTCTTTGTATTAGTTTTTGCTTGCACTTATTTTTCACTTCATTGAAAGATCAATCTATCTTTTCTAAAGAAGCATGGTAGAATGTAGACAATGAGTCAAACAGCTTCTCTGAGTGGTACAGCTCTTCGCTAGTTAACATTGCATTTCTGTATTAGTCAGTGATGATGTGATTACCAAATAGACTAGTACTACTGAATATACTGTTTTCAGCTTGGATATTTTTGCTCAGGAGAATCATTATGAGATTTATCTGTTGTCACATGTATCATTTTTTTTCCTTTGAAATAGAATTTAGTATATGCCTAACCCCAAATTTGCTCATCGATTCATTCTACTAATATTATTGGCATCTAGTTGTTTCAGATTTTGGGCACAGAATACAAAGCTGGCACAAATATGTGTAGATTTTAATTGGCCAGTTGTTTTCATTGTTTAGTTAAGTATCTGGAATGCCTGGGTTAATTGGTCAATGTATAGTGAACTTTAAGAAAATCTTGTCAAACTATTTTTCAAAGTAGTGACATAGTAGTATTCTTTTGTGGTACTTACTTGTATGTCTTTCATGATGGATGATGTCATATTTACCTTTTGAAACTTATTAGTCACTTAAGTATCTTCCTTTTTCAGGTATCTTTCTTTTACCCACTTTAAAAGACTGAGCGATACTTTCTGAATATGGAACTTTAAGAAGTACGTTTTATATCCTGAATGCAATGTTTTGTCTGATAGGTGTTCTTGACACCTTTTTCATCATGTGACTTGATATTTTATTGATAGCTGTCAGCATATGAATGTTTATATGTGCATGAGTACAATTTAATTCGTCAGTTTTTTGATTGTGCTTACACATTTCATGCTCTAAGAAACATTTGAAATGCAAAGAACACAAAGATGATTTTTATTTTTTAATATCAGAATGGATTGCTTTTGGATTTAAACATAGTTACTTTTGAGTTAATATTTGTGTATATTGCAGGTAAACCTCACTATTATTGTTTTTTTATAAGGATATTCAATTTGTTCTGTATACTTTAAAAAGATTTTACCTTCCTTCATTGACTTGCCTGGGCTTCTAATCAGAAATCAATTAACCACAAATGAATGTATCCACTGCTGCATTCTCTATTACATTCTAATGATTTATTTGCCTATCTTTTCACTAATAAGAAAACATATAGATAAATGTAGTTTCATAGAAAATTTTGCAATCAAATGAAAATATATTCCTACCTTTTTTGTAGAGCTTTATTTTCGTTATTTTAGCTCATTTGCATTTCTACATACACTGTACTGTGCTTATCAGTTTCTGCCAAACATAATTGCTATTTTAGTGAAGATTACAATTGAGCTATAAATCAAAATAAAGAATTTGTCATTTCAAAAAAAAGCAGACTAAATATATTCACCTCATGATTCAGGAAAAGTATGAAATGTTTGTTGTGTGCTGGGTTTAAATAGATTTAAAATGTTTCCTTCGCTTTCGATATCATAAGAGCCCAAATGTATCTTTTCTAAGCACTGCTTTAAACCCCAAACTAATAAGTTAGCATAAAATATTGTGCTACTGTGGTATTACTGTGGATGAATGATTGAATAAGTGCCAAATATTTTAGCACTATGTGGCCTTAGGAAAGGAAGTAAAGATTTCCTTGAGAAAAATCAATACTTGGTTAAAATAACTTCCCAATTAAAAGTTCTAAAACATACATGGAAATGATCTCTCATGATTATGAGGCTGCAGACACTTAAAGTTCAAGTAGAAGATTCGCAACCACAAACTTTAGGCTAATAGACATTATGTAAAAGAGATTTGTATACAAATATACATAAAATTATCAGAAATTAAGATTTAGTAGCTGAAAAGAGAGAAAATTTTATGTACAAGAAAAAGGAAAGTATTGAAAAATACTTTAAAAACTTTTATATATAGAACTCTTCATTGAATATAAAACACAATTCATTGTATAAATAGTAGACAGACACAGCTGAAGAAATTTAATGAAATAGAAAACAAACCTGAGAAATTACTTACCTTGCAACACTAAGGAAAAAGAATAAAATAGGAAGGAGTGCCAAATGTCATGGAATAGATAGACTGAGACTGTCCAAAGTAAGATGTACAGAAGAAAACAAAGAAAGGATAAGGAATAAGTAATATACAATTAAATATTGGTTGAGGTTTTCCAGACATGATTGAAATGAATCCATATTTTGAATATATTCCATAAATTCTATGAAGAAAAATAAGAACAGCAAAAATTCTATATGGAACTGGATTATATTACTGTAATTTTGAAACAACAAAAGTTGTTTCAAATAATGAGAGGAAAGGTTGAAATTTTACAAAGAATGATATTAGTTAGCAAAGTTTTCAAAATCATTCATGCTCAGAAGAGTATGAAATACATTTTTTAAATGCTGTTATCAATAATGGAAGTAATAAATTATCTCTATACAGATAAACTGTTATTCAATGAAGAAAAAGTAAAGGCATTTTTAGAAAAATAAAAACTGAGAAAACAGATCACTCACATCCCATAAAAAAGGAAAACTAAAGAGGACTGTGATACATAAAGTAATGCTGAACAGAAAACCCTAATAAATATGTATGTAAATCTAAACGATGATGAAGTGTAAAACTATACAGTAACATGATAATTCACTTGTCAAGAAAAATAAAAGCAAAGTAGGTCTAAAATTCTAGATAGTCATGTAAGATAGAAAGAGATAATCCGTTTTCTAATGTTTTTCAAGAGAAGGATAGAGATATTAATGTTGGAATGTCTAATTAACAATGTTAAAATTTGAAGGATAGAGACTAATTAAAAGTAAGATGTGTAACTTTCAAACCAGTAGAAGAAAAAGAGGGGAAGTAAAGCAAAAGTATTTACAACAAAAGAAGACACCAAAAAGTAAAATGTGACACTGAATGAAAGTTGAAAGATAAGAGTGATGGAAGAAAGGAAGAAAGGAAAAGATTTTATATTTCTCTAAAAAATAAGGGAAGTTAAAAATTCAAAGAATCCTTTTTTTATCTTTATAGAGACACACATGAGAAATAGTATACAGAAAAGCTGAAAATAAAAGAATGAGAAAAAGATTAAGTAAATACCAAAAAAGACAATCAGTATGACTGTATTAACATCACAAAAATTGTATCACAAGGTGAAAAGCATTGCTATGGGAGAAAAATGGCTGTAATATAATGATTGAATGAACAATTCACCAAGACGCTGTAATACCAAAGATGAATATACATTTCAAAATTGTCTCAAAATATACAACCTAAAAGTTTATTGCACTTTGATAATAAAATTCACAAGTTTGGTTGTTATATTTGCATCATAATTCTCATGTGCTAGATCATGCAGCTTAAAAATTATTGAAGGTATGCGTGATTTGGCAAAACAATCCACAAGTTTTATAGATAGAATATAGTATTATACCACAACTGCCATTAAAGAATATTCTTTTCAAGAACACTAGAATATATCTAAATATTAACTGCATATGAGATCACATAGAAAGTCTCAATCAGTTCCAAAGGGTAGATGTATAGATACAAATTTCCTTATTTATAATGAAAAAACATAGAAATAACAAAAATTCAGAAAAATTAATTTAAAAATTATGGTTTTAAAAAAACTAAAATATATTTCCCAGTCAAAGAAATAGTGTTAGTAAATAATAGAATTTATAGAATGCAGCTAAAATAATTCTTAAAATGAAATTCACAGTCTTTTATGAATATATTATTAGAAAAGAGAAAATGTGAATAATAACAATTATTTTATCCAGAAGTTGGAAAAATAAAAAGAAATTAAACTTGTTTCTTGTGCACTATAAATAATTGCTAGAGGGTAAAGGAAGGGGAAATGGAGAGGCATTGATCAAAAAGTGTATAACATCAGTTGTGTTTATATAAATAAATTCTAGGGATTGAGCATAGAGCACTATGTCTAGCAACACTGTATTGTATACTTGAAATTTGCCAAAAGAAAGATCTTAAATATTCATGCTACAAAAAGAGGAAAGAAAAGAAAGAAAAAGGTAAGTATGTGAGGTGATGGATATAATAATTAGCTTGGTTATGTAATTTTTTCGCAAAGTACTATACATATATCAAAACATTAAATTGTATACTTTAAATATATACAACTTTAATATCTCAATGTACCCCAATAATGATGGAAAAAATAAAAGCTAAATAAAGAAGGCAAAATGATAACAATAGAAACTGATTAAATACAATAAGAAAATAGTCAGCAAAATCAAAATCTATTTTTTCTAGAAAATAGATTGCTCTGTAGAGAACTGATCAGTAAAAAAAGGACTATAATAATAATTGTAGAAATGAAGAGATGATCATAACTTTCAATATGGTAGAATTTTAGGAAAATTTCATAATCTACTTTATGTTAATACATTTAAAAAATAAATAAAAATTGAAAGTATTGAAAATGACTCTGTTATAAATAGAAAATCCAAAGGGCCTTTAATTATTAAGTGTAAAAAAAAACCTTTAAAAATCTCTCCAAACTGACAAACACAGCATTTAGACAAAATACATTGCAAACACTATCTACCAAGCCGTCAAAGAACTCATAACCTGTATTTCATTTAAATTGTTCTGGGAGAAGAGAAAATAATTAAAGTAACAAATCAAAGTCATATAAGGCTTATGCCAAGAATACTTTAAAATTAGAAAAATCTGTTAACATTTTTCACCACATTAACAGATAAAAAAAGGAAAACAAGAATTCAGTCATCTCACAAATGCAGACAAAACATCTGATAAAATTTATCACTCACAGTTTAAAGATCTTAGGATATTTTAGCAAACTAAAAAAGAAAAATCTTTAATCTGATCAAGATATATCTATATAATGTGTAATTTTGGCAATTTATTTAACAATGAAAGAAACTCTTTAAATTTATATAAAGGTACTTGTATCTTTACTGCTGGAGGACCGGCTAGTACATAAAGGGGGAAAAATACACTTTGAAAGAGAGAGCGAGAGAGAGAGAGAGAGAGAGAGAGAGAGAGAAAGAGAAAGAGAGAGAGAGAGAGAGAGAGAGAGAAACTCCCTACTTTTCATAGCAAAACAAGCTATAAAATACTAGGAAGGAAATCTGTGAGAAGAAATTCAATGAATAAAATTATAAAGCCTTATTGAAGAACATAAAAAAATCCAAATAAATGAAGAAAAGTATGACTTTGGAAGATGGAAAAAATGTCATAAGGATGGCTATTTTCCTCAAATTGCTCTATCAATTAATACAACCTAAATCAAAATTTTGATAAGACTTTTATTCAGTAAATCTGTATAATGTATTTTAACTGCATGTGAAAGACTGAAACTTGAAGATTAGCTAAAGGAATTTTAATCAAGAAAGGTAAATAAGACTCATTCTACCCAGATATACAAAGGAGATACTGATAAAACTTCTCAAGGCCAAAAGCACAGTGAAAGGCCATATTCACATGTCTACCTCACAACATACTCCTTAAAGACATGTGTGTCACACTCATTGCTAGGGCGGATAAAATGCAGAAACTGAATATTAAACAATAGTCAGGTTTAAAGAAGTTATTTATAAAAAAGAGTAAGCTGATTAATATGGTTTTTAACAATTATTCAGAAGTGTAGACTACCAAAAACCTGTAAGACTTTAAATGATAATGCATATTTTCTTTTGTCTCTAAAGACATGGGATGAGCCCCCCAAAACATAATACATATGTTAAAATGAATACTCAATAACTCTGAAAACAAAGTTGACAGAGAAACTGTGCATTAGAAACATATGTATGTGTTTGTGTGTGTGTGTGTGTGTATGTATATATATATATATGGAATCTAGGATGTTATCTAGATTGTTTATCTTTTTATGATTGATAGTGTGCATTATAGTAAATATCCAAAGAAAAGTATATTGTTATATAAAACTTGTTTTTATTCATTGGTATCTGGAACTTGAGATCACATTAATTTTCTTGATAAGAACTGCTCTTTAGGATAAATACCTGAATTTACTTGAGTTTGAATATTTTTTAGTTAGCTGAAATCAGAATGTGCATATTTATAAACTCTCCAACTATTTGTTTTCCACCAACTAATATTTTTAAAGGATATCTTACACATCTAAACACTATAATAATACTCTATAGACCACTATAAGAAATGTAATTCGTGGAACCTATCTACTCCGAAATTCCTTATATTTCAAATACAGAAATATGGTCCAGATCATAATTAACAAGGGATTAAGGATTAAGCTATGTAGAACCTGCAGTAAATAATTACAAAACAGATACTCAAACAGAAACATAAATGGGATGAATTTAACACATCCTGTTTTAGTGTTCAGAGACCTGATATTAAGCATATTTTTCATTATTATGATACTTCAAAAGTCTCTATGGTTTCAGAGATCAGATATTGTCCTTGGAAGTGTGTTCTGCTCACTGTGAGGGACTAAAACAGTACCAGTAACTACTTGGCTTTAAGATTAACCTGAGAAAACATAGTCAATGCGGTGAGAAAGTAACTTCACCTGTTAGCGTGATGAACAGGGGGATTTTGTTTCTTACAGCCTCACAATAGAGTTACCAAACCAAGTTTGGTTGCAGAGAGATGCTTCTCAGAAGAGTTACCACAGTGTGGAGGACCAATAGTTTCCAGACAATGTAGACGGGATGTGCCTAAATTAGGGAGTGGAGAAAAGACTAAAAATTCAGAAATAAAGTAATTTTATATCTGTGTTCTAAGTACTAGTTTATTGTCTGCTACTACCCTGCAGCACAAAAGATAAACTGTTTTCCTAAGTATCTGAGGTGCTATTTGCCACAGAGAAACAGAGAGAACTGGGTTGCTAAGTGTGATGGGTTTGACAGAAGCCCAGCCTGATAAGTATGACCTTTACATAGACTTGGCCAGCAGTGCAATTCCTTTCGCCTCTTCTCTCACTGCTCTACATTCTTAAAAGAAAACGTGATTACTGTAATCTTGTTTCCTGTGGCATCAAAAGTGGCTGTTTGGGGTGAGGAACACTGAATCTGTGCCAGGGGCTCTTTGGGTTGTTGCCCAGTTTGGACTAGGGTTTCCATAACAGCCATGTGACTCTTAAAGGTGTATGTTTCTTAGCTGAGGAAGTTAACCAGATCCAATAGATCCATTTCAAGTAAGTCTAATTTAGTGAGATGCATGAGGTTTTCTCTAGTCCCCTATGTTATTTCCTCTAATATATACACATAAATGTAAATACATATAATATTGGCATATATATTTTTATATTGCCATATATATCTCTAGAAGTTCTTTCTTGTTCTGTCAAGAAATTTTTATAAAAAGCAGTATATTTAAAAACTTATAAATGAGATGATTTATATAGGTACAATTATGGTTTTTACTTTTATTTAGTTTATATATATATATGGTTTTTAAATATATTTGAAGCACATTTTAGCAATAACATCACATTAATAATTAAACACAAAATAATTAAAAATTAAAAGTGATAATCACATAAAAGAGAAAAAAGGAAATATGTATAATTCCAACAAGAAATTATTTAGTTACCTAAGGAGCTTACTACAAATTTGAAGAGAAATAACTTTATTGTAATAATCTTAATCATGATTATTTTGCACTTCAGCACTGTGTTACTTTTTTTGTTTGTTTGTTTGGTACCAGGGATTAAACTCACAACCTCACGCCTGCCAGACAGGAGCTCATGCCACTAAGCTAAATCCCCGGCCCATGCTATGTTAAATTCTTTCCATGTATTTTCTCATCTACTTCTCACAATGATCTACTGAGTATGGTTAGTCTATGGTACTTTCTTCACTTATAGCTAAAGAAAGATATACTAAAAGCTTAAGTAATTTAATCTGTTGTCATATATCTCAAAAGTACTTAAACTGGGAAATCAATTTCTAGATCATTCTCCTTAGTATTGCTGGTGCATTTTGTGGACAATAGGATTGTTGAAGAAATAAGTGGATTTTTTCTTACTATACTTGACAACCTCATTTTAAAAAAAATTACATGATATGGACCAGAAACACTATCTTCCATTTTTCAAAATCTCTAATTATGTCTTAGTATCATTGATTTTTTGCTAAGACATGATATATTTGCCTTCCATTGGAAAGAAATTATGTCCTATGAAATCTCTTAAATCTTCCCTTAACTCTTTGATTCTAATATTCCAGGAAATTTATCTAAATAATAATAACGTATTATATAATATTTTTATAAGGCCTTGTTTATTATCCTCAGTACTTATAATTAAAGATAGCAGAGCTTTGTCTGCCCTGGGGAGATTTGTGCCTATAAAATCCTGAGCAAAACTGAGAAGTAAAAAATTTATCTGCTGGCTATATTCTTCTATATTCTGTCTTGCAAATCCAAAAACTTTCACTTCTCATCTCTGGCTTCTGCTGAACTTGTGATTTTTATGTCTTGAATCTACACCTAATTAGAAAAGGGAACAGGTAACAACATAAGGTAAAACCTATTGTCTATCAGTCAAAGGGTGTGGCCTCAGTCACTCCAAAAGAGTGGCAGAATGGATAACTCTTTGTTACTGGCTACGCAACCATGATTGTTCTTTACCTAGTGCTTTCTCCTTGCAGGGGGACCTTTACAATGAATAGTGTAACCTTTTGATGTATAATGGCTCACCATTTGATTGTGAGTCATAGGAAATGACAAAACAGCTTGAGTTATATTCTTCAAAAAAAGACAAACAATTCAATGCCACTGTTGGACTAGCAAATGATCAGGGTGGTTTCTAAATGAATGTGTTTTCAGTTAGTAGCTAGTGTGGGAGGTCAATACAGCAAGAATAGAAGAAAGAAAAAAGCAAAATATTACTTCCACTTTAGGATCTCTTAATCTAATTCATAAAATGGAGAATTTGCTAGTGGGTTATTCATATTTATGTATGAGATAACAAGTAAAGTTTATACCCCCAACAAATTAGTGTAACTTTTAGGATTTTTGTTTGCTTGTTTATCTTCCATTTCTAGGTTTGTAAAAGACCTTAAGAGCTCTAATTCCTTTCCCTCACTGTCTTTTTTTTGGGGGGGGGGCTGGTACTGGGGATCAAACTCACGACCTCACGCTTGCCAGGCAGGTGCTAATGCCACTGAGCTAAACCCCCAGCCCCATTCCCTCCACTTTCATATAAAACTTTATGTCATCAGAGTTCCTTAGAATATTCCACCCAAGTATTTGTAATAGCTATACATGAAGAGGAGACCACACATTTGGTGATTCTGTGTGTTATTTAAAGTATCTTGTCACAAAGGAGAAAAGTCTTTTATGCTTCATGTTACACATGAAATGCAAAGGCAAAATCAGATTTTGCTTTTTTATCTTGAAGTATCTGTGTGTTTGTATGTGTAAAAGTGTACTTTTTAGAATAATATAGGGGCTGGGAATATAGCTCAGTGGCAGAGCCTGCCTGGCAACGGTGAGGTAGTGAATTTCAATTCCTGATACGAAAAAAAAAGAAGATTAAAATAATCTTTTTTTGCATCAAATATCTGACAAAATTTATGTTCTGGAAACATATGCTATGCGTCTTGATAGCAGCTTAAAAAGAATATTCTACCATCTTGGACGATTTTTTCCTTGTTAATGAATAGGCAGTTATGTATGTTACTTTGGGTCTAATTTGATTGGGTCTAATTTCAGCATTGTAATATGCCTTTAGAATTCTGAGAACTAAAACATAGATAATTCCATACTGTTAGTGAGTAATGAGATAAAACAACATCTGAAGATGTTTCCCTTTCCTTAGCTTGTACATCTTAATCCCCCAAAATCTGCTCAGTCTACTTAGTCAATTCAATATTTGTAGTAGGTCAGTTCTCAGGGAAGGCAAGGTTCCCTAGTTACCCCCAGAAGACAGTCATAATAGCCTTGCCAAGTATTGCCGGCTTCTTGAAAATTCCCATCTTTCCAGATTTGTGCAGCATAGGTCTGTGCCTGACAGCTTTGCAACGGTAATCCTTTATTAATTGTTGGGGAAAGGGTGGTAAGCTTATTTGCAACAATTAGCAGCTAATCAGATAGTATTGAATATTAATGTTATTCTGTTCCAGAATCTTTTTTTCTTTGCCTCCCTTGGGATTTCTCCAAAATGGTCTCAGAGGCCTGATTATATCCTGTTGTTATTTCTCTCATCGCTGGTTTTATCTTTCTGCCTTTCTAGGTAGAACAAAAGATAAGGTAGTGACTTTTTTTAAAGACTGATCAAGCAGCACCCTAACCCCCACTCTGACTTTGAGCCAGGATCTACTTCCTGGATTGAGAAAGAGAAAGCTGATTTAGGAACAAGGAAAATATGCATCACCATCCTAACCTACCCAACTACACTGAGACTCTTTGTAATGGGGGCTTCAGCCTTAGAAACACTCTACAGAAGACTGGCAGTCCTCAGGAGTAGAAATGAATTTTCCTTCTTGGAACTCTTAATCCACAAAGGTTAAAATAGTAACTGTGATGTACAGAGAGCCCTACTTTCACAGAGTGCTTTTTCACATTTTTTGTTTGATTGTTCTAAACCAGTATGGTACATCTATAGAGGAACAGAATCGTGTTAGTGTTAACTGCAGATTTAAAAGGGAAGAAAAGAGACATCTACTAGGCCATCCTGAATTTTCCCCAGCATTGTTGTTTATAAGGTCCATGAACATCAGTGTTCTCAGGTTGATGATTGGTCCTGGTATCTCCATAATGTTGTATTAATGATATCTCTTCCCTCCTCACAAGACTGTCATCCTTATAAGAAGTGACTTCCTTATTTTATGTACTCTGACCCTGCTGCAGTTAAATTTAAGAGAAATAGCTGCCTTCAAGGACAGAAATAGATGTGCATCTACTTCTGCCTTCCAGAGTTCAGTTCTACATCTAATTGTACAGGTGTGGGGAGGCCTTAGGCATGGGGAAAAGATTGTTGTGGTTCTTTATATTTTTTCAACCTTCTAGATATCTTCTTCTAGACAAGAGACTTAATAGTGTTACCTTCTAAATTCTAAACACTACCATTTCTCTTTTAAATCAGACCAGACCTGTCTTTGGCTGTGATCCTACTCTTTGCAAAGTGTCCAGCCTACCATATGCTACACTGTGTTACTGTTTAGCAAAAGAGGATGCTGAGTAGGTCTGGGTGTTTGGAACATTCTACTCACTTGACCCTGGGCAATATACTGGCGTCCTTCTGCTTCTGAGTACATATTTTGGATCTGATACCAATTCTGAAAGTAGGAGGTGTTATGAGAGTCACCCTCACTGGGCCCTGACTAAGTTTTAGGAGCTTACATCTTCCTTCTTGTTTGGAAAATTTTGCGAGCAGTAAAAGAATAGTGTTCTGCTTGAGAGTAGACTTGGAGGTTAAAAATTCTTGATTCTAGCCAAGTTGTATCATATCATTCCTTTTTCCCTATAGATCTTGTTGCCTTTTGCTCCGGAAGACAGGCTATTATGGGGTTTATTGATGAACTGTTTTTTGTACTGACAATTGTATAGTACAATTGTTTTTGTACTATAAATGGGTTTTGAACAGTGGTGACATCCGAAGTGTATATTGAAAAGTGATATTAGGGTATTCATTATTTCTAATCCCTCTCTGTGAGCTTCTTTGCAGTTGGCTGAGCACCTTCACTGAAAATCTTTGTTTCTATCAGTGCACCTTCATTGTAGCTTGGTCCTCTTACTTGCTGGTAATACCCTTTTCCCAGCAGTGGTAACAATTCAACTATTACTACCTTGGAAGCACTGCCTTAAATCTGTAGTTTCCTAATAACCCATCCACATGGTTCCTGTATGAGTAAACTTTCCTTTAATTATCCTATTTGGATAGTGCCATCTGTTCTCTGCTAGTAATCTGACAGATACAGCCTGTTATATTGGACAGGTGGTTTTATAATACCAGTTACCTGAAGGGTAATAAGGAAGATTTAGACCAGATGATGATATCTCTTCCTGCTCTGTCAGGTAGTGTCTGCAAAATGAATCACTTCTTTGGGACCTTTGGACCTCACTGAAGAGATAATCTGTATTCCTAAGAAATGTAAAATAGAACTAAATATCCAAGTGATTAGGCTACACAAAAGTGCTCTAAGAATTCAGAAATGGGCAAGGTCAATGTGAACTGCATAATCAAAGGAAACGTGGATCTGGCAGTAAATTTTACATCAACATAAAAAAACCACTTGTTGAATGTTTTTCTAATCTTGATCTAGGATAGAAGTTGCATTGAAAGCTATGTGACAGCAAATGGTCTGATGCTGGAGTTATTTGACAACTTGGAGAGTAGTGGTCAGTCTCAGGCAAGGTCTCCTGGAAATGATTTATTCTTCAAACTGAATCTAGAGCACATAAAACTAAAACATAAAATTTGTAGGCTTTTTTCAGCAGAAACATTATTTTTTAAAAACATAGAAAAAGCAGTGGATTGAGTTGACAGTGTAACATTTTGGTCTTTATTATTATTAATTTACTGTTCTTGAAATGCTTTTTAACCTGAAAGTAATGCTGTGATTTTATTTGTTACAGGTTACATTTTGTTTTATTTGAAGATGTTAGAGAAATACAGAATGATGTATGAACTATACTAAAATTACCTTCAGCTTTGCCATTCAGGTTAAGAAACAAAACATTCCCAATACAATGCAAGTTCACAGCCTGTCCTTCTTCAGATATTTTTATTTTTTGTCAAAGATGATGTCTAATCCCTCTCCTCCTCACCTACCTAAATCTAGAACCAAGGTCAAGATAAAGAAATTGCTTTGTCAACTGTTTTTGTAGTGGGGAATCCTCACTTCCACTGAGCTAGGTTGGAGTATAGTGCTATACTCCAGCTCTGGGAATCTTGGCTTTATGTGGATGCTGTTATCTAGGTCCAGCTCTAAATATCTTTGAAAACCCCACATTCTATAGTTTTGAGCGAGTAAATGTCCTTAGTACATCCAAATTTCATGACTGACTTATCCATTATATTCTAACTGCTCCTTGGCTAGTTTTGACCTGTGGAGATCTTCCTTATTGCTTTATTAACTTATCTATGAATAAGGAAACATAAAAACTTCATTTAAAGTATGGAAAATAGACATTGTTGATTGTACTGAAAATCAAAGATGATGTGCTCACTTCAGCAGCACTGTTATGGTTTGTATCTGAATATCCCCTAAAGCCTCATGCAGTCTTGAGAGTTGTGCCTTTTGAAGGCAGCTGAATCTACACTTGATCTTAGCCAAAAGGCCAAGAAGCGATGGCAGCTGAATCTAGAATTTGTGATTGGTTTATTGTCTAGTGCTAGGATTGGTGATATAAGTGCAGCACCCACTCAGGAGTGGGTAGCCGGCATGCAATATAAAGGAGGGAAAGAAGCTCTCTCATCCTTTTTGTCCTTTTTGTTCTGGTTGCTTCTGGTACCTGCCAAAGCCTCCACGAACAGTTGACCCTCAGCCACTCCACCCTGCCTTGGAGCCAGCTGAGCATGGACTGAAACCTCCAAAAACTCTAAGCTAAATAAACCTTTCCTTCTTTCATTTTGTGTAAGGTATTTTGTCCCAGCAACCAGAGAAAAGTAACTATGGCAAGTACCTATATTGAAAAGGAAAGATTAGTCATATGGACAGCTTAAAAACCCTACTCCAACTCATCAACATGGTTACCAATGTCTAACCTAATTAAAAAACTTCAAAATCTTTTATTGTCAGGAAGCTAATCCTAATCCAGTTAACTCAAATCTGCTTCAACTCCAGTATATTAAATTTTAGAAATAAATCATGGAAGAGTGAAATGGTAGTCTCTTTAGTAGAAATTTCCAGAACTTTTCTTTAAAGTTCCATAAAGGTAGGGGCCATTGTTTTTAAAATATTCAAAAGATTGCTGGGTTTGAGTTTACTGGAGCCAGAGGTTATCTTTTATTTTTTTCTTTCATAGTGCTTAGTGTATTCTCTTTCACATTGCAGGCTTTCAATATGTATTTGCTTATTTGATTTGAATTGATTCTTCAAAGTTCAGTGAAAAAACAAAATAGTGCTAACATTTCTCCTTGTTTTGCCTGCCCTGAGACTGAAATTGAGCCAGCTCACAGCAGTCCCTTCCTTATGTTCCAAAGAATTTGTGATTTTTACAATAATCTCAAGCTCATTTGCTTGCACTCTATTTTCTTGCTTGGTATAAAAATAAGTAAATTGTAACTAGGCAGTTGTTTTTTAATTATTTGCAATCTTGTGTGGTTGTGTGTTAATTCCCAAATTAAACATAAACTCTAAAAGTATAATTCAATAAATTGGGTGGGTTTATTATTAGGATTTTTTGCTTTGTCTTCATATCAACCTGGGATCTTTAGAAAATGACTGGTTGTCACTGGAGGTCATTTCAATACTCATTATTTCTTGTTTCCTAAAGAGATCAAAAGGGTAAGAATGTGGAACATTTATTTGACTGTAATTTAAATTCAGTATGAACAGTTCCAAACAAAAGACAACACAAGTAATCTGACATAATAAAAAGTCTTAAAACAAGTTATCAAAAGAAAAAGGATTTCCTTAAAAGGTAAAACATAACCAGGCATGATGGTATACACTTGTAGTTTCAACAATCTGGAAGATGGAGACATAAGAATGGCATTTTCTAGCACAGCTTGGACAACTTCGCAATTCAGTCAGACCCTATCTCAAAATATAAATAAGAGAAGGGCTGTGCATTTAGCTCAGAATGAAGGCTCTGGGTTTAGTCCTTGTCACTGCCAAGAAAGAAAGA
>PVJX010023101.1:0-29703 GCA_004027295.1 Dolichotis patagonum | reverse complement strand
AAAGTGATCTTAGCTTGCTTTGCCTTGTTTAAGTTCAACACACATGAAGGTATGGACAGCTGTTTTGAGGAGAATGAGAGACACTATGACAGCCATTCTAGGCTTCCCTAATGTATGGTCTTGAAGACCTGTAATGCCCTCCTCGTCCTGCTTAGATCAATTCCATACTAGGTTGTTTCATGTGAATTCCCTATATGTGGCAATATGGACAACTATTTGGAAGAAAACAAGAGTCAATATGATAGAGAGTGAATATCTCCGATTGTCTAGTTTTGAAATTTTTGTCTCTTACATTGCTTTCTTGTGATCTGCTTTGCTCTGTTTTGTTGTGTTTAATTTTACCTTTTTGATATAATTACATGTATATTTGAGTGGGTAAGATGGATGACCATATTGCTGTTTTTGTCAGATCGTGGAGCAGGGCTGTTAATAGTCTCACTGTTTGAATGTCTACTTTACATGTTTTAACTTTGTAATTTGAACAACTATTTCCAAGAAGTCAGTATGTAATTTGTCAAGTAATAATCTCTTAGGTTTTTTTTTTGGTGTTGTTTTTTCCTTTTTTCCTTGGAATACTATATTGTCGCTACTCTTTATTCTGTTTTGTTTTGTTTTGTTTTTGTCTCTTTAAATAAAATTTTAAAAAAAGAAAAAGAAAAACATATGGGTTACATGAAAGACGGGTTGTGAGAAATGAGTTTGATGACAAGCAAGGCTGCATCACAAGCTCTGCTGCTAGATCTCACACAAGCTTTCACAAGGTGTTTGGCCACACTGTTCATGATCCCAGAGGCAGATGGTCCCTTCCCTGAGTTTTAGGAGGAACTCTCTGGAGAACTTCGGCAAAGTCTGAGAGGTTTCTGGCAAGAGATCAGTCTTGGGGTGGGGAATGTCCAAGGGTGCATGCATAGAAAGAAGATCTCAAATTTGATGTTCTCACTAAGATGACAGGAAATGGAAAAAGTACTTAAAGGAGACAAAAGGAAGGGTCATGAGAAAGCACAATGGGAAAAGAACAACAGGACAATAGGATTATCATGGGCCATAAAGTTCACTTTAGTATGAAGATATTTAATCAGATTCACTTATAATACCGTTACTTAGAAGCATATCATGCGTCTATGCTCACAGAGGTGGGCTCCTCACATAATCTGTGATGAAGGATCAATTTTCTAAAAATTCCCAAATACTCGTTGACTGATAGTCTTATAAAATACAGCAATTCATTATTAAAAATTTGATCCTTCATTTGTATGGCGTGGTTATGGCAATTTACAATAAATGCTTATCTTCAGTTTCTGTAGTTACTGTAAATCTAAAACAAACTACTTACAGACTGGCACTAGGTCACACATTTGGCACCAGTCAATACCAACTGCTCTAGACCACAGTGGAGCCAGGAGGCCTCAGTCTCATACACTCATTTCACAAGAAAATAAGTAAACAGATCTATGTTCCACAAAAATCTATGTTTATAAACACAGGCCACTAGGCAAATTTGTCTGTAGACTGTAACTTGCCTACATGGCCAAAGACCAACGTTTCACAAACTCTTCCATGTGTAGCAATCACTTGGGTTTCCTGAGAAAACTCTCAGAACCTCCAATTTCTAAGGAATTCTGCATTTGTAAGGAAACTTGCATTCCTCTCAAGTAGATGAACATGAGCTGTCCCATAGCGCACATTTTGAGAGATAAGGCTCCACAGATGATTCCTGTGAACACAGGCCCTTGTACGTACACTTGAGTATAAAAGATACTTCAGAGAGGATCTTAGCTTTAAACAGACTGCAGAGATTATACTTGCCTTCCTTAATTATAAAGGTTTACGAACAGGTTTTTGTTTTTTTTGTTTTTTGTTTTTTTTTTTGTGCCAGGGATCAAACTCACGACCTCATGCTTGCCAGCCTCTGAACTAAATCCCCAGCCCCTTAATTATAAAGGGATGGATACAATAAAATTGAATGGATGTGGATAGAAGCAGAACTGATAATATTAAATATTGGATGATCCAGTGCTTTTTTGGTTATCCTAGACTTAAAAAACAATTGGTAATTCAGAAATATTTGCTGACTGCTAGCTTGATGCAGCAATACCAAGTCGGTAGACTAGAGTGTACACAGCAAATCTAGAATAGCGGTGGGGTTTTGATTTCTTTCTCCAGTATTGTGCACCATTAAAGAAATAGTACAACTATCAGGTTGTACCTGTAGGGAGGAGCTGAATCACAGAATATTTTCTGTCAATATGAGGTTTTATTTTCATGTTTCTATATTTCTGTACTTTTTATTTTTGATTCTTTTACTCTCCTCATCTGAATATAAAATGCCTTCTTCCCTTTGAATTTGGCTAGCAAGGGTAGGATTTCAATGAACCATCTGGTGGGTTGTCTTAATGGAGAATCAGCTCCACTCCTAAAGCCTGATCGCAAGCTATAAGTCACAGACAAATACCAGAAATCGTTACGTAAGTACAGTGCAAAGTGGGCATTTCTTCTCCTTCTGCTACCAAATTCCAATACTCTTGGGTCACAATGACATACTGATTTTCTAAGTCACTTTCATCTCTGAGAGAAATGTATTGCTTAAGATGAACAAGCAAGCAAAATCTATAATGTCAAGGGTTAAAGCTCCAAAAGGGTTATCTATTCACTGTTTATGATCCTAAAACCTATGAGTATTAGAGCAGACACCTACATATTTGCTTTAAAAGACTCTACTGAGTTCTAATTGCAAAAAGGGGATGTCTCAAGAATGCTTACAGATAACGATTAATGAAAGAACAGGTAACTGAAGAAAAATAATTAACTCAGATTTGTGCCAGCTGGCCTTGGGAATGCTAATACGTATGTTCGAAGTGCTCCATTTCATAAGACTTCAAAGGTGGTAAAAGAGAATCCTCAGGAGACGGTGTTGGATATGCAGATAAAATATCCAGGCATGTTCAGAAAAGTCCTCTAATTGCAAGAGAGATGTCACCCAAATTAGGATAAAGTTTCAGCATCAACTATTCAAATGGACAACCTTTTCTTTCTCTAAAAGTCTTGTTAATAAAGTAAGTCATAATGTCACACTGCTTAGGAGATTCTGGTAAAGAAGTAGTAAAATAAAGAGTAGGGAAAGGAGGGAAGCTTCCAATGGGAATAAATGTTGGACATACTGTCTCACAGGCAGCAATCATCTCATGGCACAAACTCCAAGTTCAAATCGTGTAAGGGTTTTGAAATTTTTGCTAGGTCAACTAACAGAGAGGTCTGCTTGAACAAATCTCTCAGACATAACAAACTTCACACAATTCTCAAGCCCCTTTTCATTTTTCAACCTAAAAAGTACAGTATTACTACTGAATACCCCAGCATTAGATCTTGTTTCACATTATACATTAGTTTTCTCATTAGTTTTGTGGCCTTTCTCCTCTGAAATGACAGCCACAGAAGAAAAGGAATCTATTTTATTCATGGTTTTACTGTTAACACTTAACAGGGTGGACAGGATATATAAATAGTCCACATTCTCCTGCTGAGCTGATGATTCTAAATGGTTTCAGGCAGTTTAGTCAGTCTGTAGTCTAGAGGACTCCTCATCTCCAACCTGCTGGAGACCCCTCCTACTTCAGTAAAGTCAGTCTTAATATGGGCTGAATCAACTTGACCTCATGGTTCAGTTCGCATGGGATTTGTTCCTGCAACTGAGTTCCTGCCTTAATACTTGCCTAGTATTTGCATCTCCCTAGAACTAAGCTTCTGCCTGCAAGGTACTTAGACCCTGCACCCAGCCAGGAGATAAAGGTATAGGCTACCTTTATTTTATTTATTTTTTTATTTTAAAAAGAATAAAACAAAAGAGAACAGAACAAAGCAAATCAGAACAGAACAATGCAAGCAACACAGCACTTCACAAGACAACCAGACATGAACAGTAGTTAAATAATGTCTCTTTTCTTTGAAATAGTTAAGCATACTTTCACACACAATAATATCAAACATAACAATATAGTTTAAAACCATTAAAAAGAAGGAAAGCATTACAGGACTTCAAAACCAAATAACAGGAAACGAACTATAATATCTCATTTTGCTCAAAAAATTTGTCTATACCATCAAACATAATATAGGCTGCTTTTAAAGAGAATTCCTTAAAGGCTATTTGGGAATTGTCTCCTTATGCTATTAGTACCTTATCTTCCAATATGCTGCTCTCAGGGAAGGCCCCTTTATTATATCTACACTTCATCCTGTGTAACTATAATTTGTATGTATTACCTCTGCCTGGTAAATAGGACTTTCATCTTGGTAAAAAGTTCTTGCCTCCCTGCTTGCATGACCTTGAGGGGAAAAGCTATTTCTAGACTATGCTCCCTACCAGATTGTCCCATCACATACTAGAGTCTTGCCAGACACACAGTTCTGACTTCTGGCCCAGGAATGGAATTTTTTCAGCAGGATGACTTATTAACTTATGATGCCTTACTTCCTCATTGAGAATATCCAGCTAGATGATTGATATGCAATAAAGAAATATAGACTGACAATATGCATTGTTCTGAAAAAAACATTTTAAAGAACTTTACTTATTTCCGTTCATGAGTATAGGATAAGAGATAAAGAAATACACAACGACAATGGAATAAACCAAAAGATGAACGAGGGGAAAAACTCAACAAAGAATAGTATGTAAGTTACTTTTAAACAACATGGAACTAACTAAAATTCTGTTGAAAAAACATCACGAAGAATTTAGCATGGGACAAAGTAATATTTTTGAGCAAATTTACAGAATTTGGAAAGGGATTGTAAGAGATAATTAAGATGTGAGGATTGCAAATTGTAAAAACACATGGAAAAGAAAAGGGAGATCAGCACAAATTATCATTAAGGTGACAGCTGATGAGGATTATAGACATTAAGATGACACATTTAAGAAGGTCACATGGAATGTCTTGTTACTTTACAAAGACAGAAAGTTTGGTGAGAATGCAAAGAAAAACTATTTTTATGAGGTCTTTGTTTTAAAACATTTTTTTTATTTAAGAATCCTATAAGGAGAGACCATGGAAAAGCAAAGGTAAGTTTCTTTCTCTACCTGCAACAAGTCTCATGCTAAACTCTTTCTTTATTCACTCAACTGAACTGATAACTGAGCAATCAGGAAGGGGCCTCAGGCTATACTATGGTTTTGATCTAACTGTACTCCAAATTTCTCATGTATTCAGAAATATGGATTTTGGAAATTGACTGGATCATGGGGGTTCTATACTCATAAGTGGATTAATCTATTGATGAGGTCAGCAGTCAAATATGTGGTTAGGAGGTGGGGCCTTATTGAAAGAGGTCACTGGGGGTGTGCCTCACTTTGGCTCTTTCTTGTCTTTTTTCCTTTCAAGTTGCCACAGGTTGAGCAGCTCTCCTCCTCCAGGCCTTTCTGCCATGTCATTTCTGCCTTGGAGCAAGTTTACCATGAACAGAACCTTCTCAAACTATGAGTTAAAATTAACCTCACTTCCTTAGGCTATGGGTATTAGGTATTTTGTCACACAGAAGGGAAAAGCTAGTAAGTCACCTCTGAAAATTCTTCAGTAGCTCAACATTTAGGTTTAACACTGAGTGACTGTTCATACAGTAATGAACAATTCACTATAAGTCCTGAGGTAATTAAAACAAACTCAAATAAATAGGATATTGAGGTAACGGTACAAAGATTGAAGAAGTATCTAGCTTTGTCCTAGATTATACTGCTTTTCCATTTTCATTATTATTGAAATAATCTGTATGTACCACAGTGCTTTTCACACTTGTTACAACTGCTTTTGATTGGTCACTGAACTGTACTGTGCTATAAGAAATTTTAGCTGTATTTTCTTTAAAAATTCTAGTCAAGTCTAATCTAGTCTACTTTTTCTTTTTTTTTTTTTTTTTTTGTACCAGGAATTGAACTCAGCGTCTCACACTTGCCAGGCAGTCCCTGATTTGTTGAGCTAACTCCTGAGCCCTAAATAACATTTTAAATAACAAGGTGCCTATAAAATTGGTTGATGGGCTGGGGATGTAGCCCAGTGGCATGGTGCCTGCCTGGCAAGCATGAGGTCCCAAGTCTGATTTCTGGTTTAGGAAAAAAAAAAACAAACTGGTTAATATTTAATGCTGCAAATAACAGTGATGGTCCCAGAGACCAACTAATAATAACACTGGGAATATGTTTATAATGTACTAATAGATAATCCTGAAAGAAAATTCCAACAAAGTTAGAATAGTGGTTTTATTATAAGAATAAAATCAGGGACTTTTTTATCTCACACTTTTAGTAGAAACTGCAAATCTATAAAAGATAATGACCTTTTAAAAAGAAAAAATATACATGCATCAAAAAGTATAAAGGCTCGACAATTTTTAAGAAAATTATTTTTAATTGAAAAGTAACAAACTAAGAAAAATTTCCTCAAACTTCATCACTTAATCTGAAGCTATGAGAAGAAAATTTCTAAAAGCATTAGGGGCACATTCTTAGGTTCTCATAATCAAATCCTTCACTTTGTCAGTGAAATAAACATAAGTTATAAACAGAAAAGATTTTCACTTTACATTCAGGCTCAGAATTCATATGTTTTCAAAAAAAGAGAAAATGGAATCTCTATATCTTCACATCTCTGAAGGGGTACACATACAAAACACTGTACAGGTAATTCTCATTATCCATAGTACATACGATCTACAAACACTATGTTAGTGAATACTGCATCATTGCTCTTAGATGAAATACAGGGCCAGGTTCCTATGTGCCTCTTTATCATGTTTCTTTTTTGATCATCTCATGATTAGTGACATGTTAACTCATTAACAATGAACACATGACCAACAGTACTAGAATTCATTCTAGACAAAGCTTACCCAACACCTGCATTTCTTTGTATATACTACGAACACTAGTGTGTATTTCTACACTGTGTTCATATACCAACAATAAAATCACACATATACACATGTAAAGACAAAAATATGGAAAATAAGGCACTAAAAAGACTGTGAAAAAGGAGGTTTACTCTCACAGAGCAAAACAAGACGGTAGAGAATTGCCTTGTTGACCTCTGCTGGGAACGCATGCACTAGATAGAACTCATTACTCTGTGCACTTCTTTGAGTGACCCTTGCAGTGGTATGAAATTATAAATAACTTGTGGAGCTACAAATAATTTTTACCACATGGGCAACATTCTAAATATGGAATCAGTGAATAATGAGGATCAACTGTACTAAGAACACCAGCAGAAAAGTTTCATGTTATGTTACAATGAAATTCCTTTAATATTTCTAAAAACATCCTTTGGATTACTACTATCTAGAGGAACATGCCATTTCAGATCACAATATTCATCATGCCTCAAATCAGATTAAGAAAAATGTTCCTTTAGTAGAAAGAGTTGGGAAGAACATCATCTTCTATCTGGACATTCTAAAACAGTATGCTGGTTCATTAAAAAGAAATAAATAAAGTCAATAAAAACTTCATAAGAAACTGAGAATAATCATAATAAATAGTGTGCTATATCCTATTCTTTCAAATCTATAACCCTCCTATATTAAAAAATCATGTGAAAAGATATGACATATCAATGAATTCTTAGTTATAATTGGACCAAAGACATGAATAGGCAGATCATAAAAGAAGCAACGTAAATGCAGAATAAAAGAAAAATAATCACTTTAGTAAAGAATAACAGTAAAGATGGCCAATAGAAATGATGGAAAATGGACATTCTTCTTGTTGGTGCCATCCTTCTACAGTCCTCTTCTGTAATTATTAAATCCCAACTGAATAATCTCCTGAATTATCTGCATCTAGATAATTCAGAAATATGGAAATCTTAAAATTTTACATGCTTTAACTCTTTTCTTTCCAGGAATTTATCTAACATGAGTAATCTAAATTGCATGAGTAAAAGATGTTTTGCAGCAGCATTACTTTAAGTTAAAATATACCTGGAATATCAAAACAAACTAAATTAACTTGTATATCCACACAAGCTACTAAAAATGTTGGAAAGAACTGTATAAGGTCAGAAAAAAAGATATTAAGAGATGAAAAATTGCTATAAAATATTGTCAAGTATATACTAGTTCTGTCAAAATTATTGTGTCTTCATTTTTCAAAAGATACATATGTAATGTTAACCATTTTTATATACATTTTACATTTCTGGTACCCTACTTTAATAATTATAGAAGAGGGGAAACTGTTTATAAAATACTGGAAAACAAAGAAAAATGACTATTTAGCAAAGCACTGAATCAAGCCAATTTCTCAGACAAGCCCATATGGATATGCTGTTCATTTTAGAATAAGACAATCTTTCCTAATTGCTAATTCCCTGGCAGTGAGCAAGGCAGGATACACAGTTATTGTCAGTCTCCTGGATCTATGAGGGCTCATCCCCACAGATCACAACTAACCTTCAGGCCAAAGTAGAGAATTAGAGACTTTCATAATCATCCATGTATCTGAAACAAGTATCACGGTATCTAAAATACAAGTTTCTAGCCTTATTCTTTTGAATAATTTTCCAAGTAACACCTAAAAAATAAGACTAGTGAAATTTTTAAATATTTTGCCATTATGTTATCCATAAGATTCAGAATTCCTGACATTATTTGACTGCCTTGCTAGAAAATGCTCTAATTTCTAATGGTGGCATTCAACCAATTTTTTTCTCAATGCAATAATACTTAAAAAACCCCAAACCTTAGCTTTTCTATTAATGATATTTCCACTCCATTTGACAGTATAATTTGATTAGTGGGCTATTTCTCTTTAACAGTCTAGAAAAACTTCTACATATATGATTCACAATCAATTACAGAGCAGGTGGGACTAATGACAAAGTCTGTCAAATTCTTTAAATCACTTATCATGAAACAAAATAAGGCTCATTAAGATCTGAATTTTGTGAGGCAAAGTAAAGAATACAACCTTATTTTTGATTGTTTCTGAAAGTATGTCAGCAAAGAGCATAAAAATAGATTTAGAGTGCTCCATTAAGGATGTTTTGAAAATGCTGTAGCTGTCAGACACACTGATTTTGTGAAATAGGAACTAAATGGCAGGATTTAGCTATTATTGAGAAGTACCAGCAGGTAACACGGAGCAGGTATGAGTTGGGCATGGAGAGCTAGCCATTATTGGAAATTTTAACCAACTGGACATCTGGAAAAGAAATACAAAATTCACACTTACAAATTCACACCAGTAAGGAGATCACTTCAGCGAGTGCTGGGAAAGGGGGCAAGGTTGACAGTTCTTTCATTCTCTAGTTTACGTAGAGTGGAGGTCCAAAATAAAGGGCTATTTCTTCCTGGTCTAGCCACTACATATTAGATACATGTAGTACCCTATAAACATGTGATTATATGTATCAATCAGAAGTGAAAGCATGCTTTGAAATAACAGAGGCTCTTCTAAGTAGAAGAGAATAAGAATGTTACAAATTCATAAACATACAATTAATTTTGCTCTTCTTAGAATAGACTACCAGAGAGACTATCACATTAAAAATGGCTGCCTGGACTTCTAATCTTTTCAACTCCATATGAAATTAAAATGTGGTTTCAAGCAGGCTGTAAAATTAATAATGTCATTTCAAAAACAATGCTCCTGTTGCATCAATTGTTGACACCATGTTTGAAAAAAACTCCTACAAGAACTCCATTATCTAAAAATTAAATATTCATTTGTGGACAAAGTATTTCAGCAAATACATGAAGGATATAGCAAAATGGGTTCTAGTTTGTTAAAAAAATTAAAACAGATACTGGACCTGAAGAACACTTGGCCACAAAAAACCAGTAAGGCCTCACTAAGACCTTAACCTTGTCTAAATTCCTTAATTTCAGTTATTTTTTATAAATACTTGTAAAAGCCACCAAATAATTTACTATTTTATAGCTAAGAATTTCTATCGTGATGGACCAAATAAGGGAACTGTATGACTGACATTGATAAAGTATTTTCTTTGCTGTATTTCAGCACTCATATTTGAAAAGCTTTCTCTTTACATACTCTTACAGGAGCTCCAGAGCTACTTCTGGTTTATAGCTGCCTAATTCATGAATTGCTATTTGTTGGAATAAACGTTAAAATGTGACGGTACCTTGGTTTACTCTGAAATACCTCCATGTTTCTGATATAAATATGAATTAAGGCAAAAAGATATTTTGGTTTATATTTAAATATACACTAAACATACAATAATTTAAAAATATGAGATACAGAGCACATATGAATCCCAAAATACATTTATTAAAGCAAAGTACTTGAATAAACCTCATACTGTAATCATGGCATTTGATTTTACCCTTCTTGTCTCAAATTCTAAAGACTCTACAGCATATACTGTAGAGTTGTAAGGGCTAGTCTCTTCTCCAATGTAAACCAAATAGTATTATGTGGTTCTTTCAAACTTTAATCCCCCTCCCCCTTTATTAAACTGCCAGGCAGGCGCTGTGCTGCTGAGCTATATCCCCAGCAGCAGTATCATTTTAACCTGCCATCAATTTCAGAACAATACATGCAGTAACACTGAACATCAGTGAACCTGTTTCAGATACCTGCCACTTCTGTGGATGTACATTTAATCTAAATCTAAGTTTTAGAAATGATAAAGAATTAAGTACTTGATATTTTAGACCTGAGCTACTATAAAATGTTTCTAAGCAAAAGAAATCAAGAACTGCTATAAGTGAAGTACTGCATATGCTAATTAGCTCGATTGTAGCAATCATTTCATAACATGTATGTATCTCCAAACATGGCTATACATCTTAAACATATGCTAATTATACTCAATTAAAAGTGCAAAAAATACTACGCACTAACAAAACATAATACAAACTGTAATTTTTGGTATGGGGTAAAAATGTTTAATGCTTTGGAGTATTACTTTCATGTCTCCTTTACCAATGAGTCAATAGAAGTTCAAAGAGTATAACCAAATGACTAATGAATAAATGAATACATGAAATATGCTCCACTTCATCAGCTATGAAGGAAAATCAGTGAAACACAATGCCACATGCTTACCAGGATGACTAATACTAAACAGAATGACCAATGCAAGAAGTGAAGTTAAATGAAAAGCAGAAAACACAAATGAGGAAACAGTGCATGATTCCAATAATATTAAGTTAAAAACCAGTTAAACATAAAGTCTATGCTTTTAGAAATTAGGTCAGCGTTGCCATTGGAAGAAAGCAGAATAATGGAAGGATCTGTGGGGAATACAGAAGGTGGCATTTAGGAAATAAGTCCTGTTCCATTTATTGAACTACCTGAAGATTTCATCTGTATGTTCACTACATATGCTATTCTGTTTATGGGTTATATGTAAAAGTTTCTTAAATTTTGAAAACAATACTGTCATATAAGATTATTGCCCTTTTAAATCGTATACCTGTATATATGTGATTCAACTCATGTAACTAAATGACCCACTGAGGTGAGTACAATTATTGTCATTTTGTAAATGAGTGGCAAGTGAGACATGCACAAATTAAATAACATGCCCAGTGTCCTACAACTGTTAAGTGCTAAGGACAGGATTAAATCCATACTCAGGATCCACAGACTCACTGAGAAAACTTTCACCCTTACACTGATCTGTGGTACTTAGGTAGCATATTTCTTTATGGTATCTAAAGAGCTCTAAAAGCATGACTTTAAATTGGATGTAAATCAGGAAGATCAGTCAAATTGAGGTTATCTTCTCTAATGCCAATCATTTATTATTGCTTTTCAAAATTAGGCCTTCAGAAAGCAATAGATTTGCTTTGACTTTAGTTAACAGAGTAGAAGGTATTGGTGAGATGCATGCAACTGCTTTTTGTTTTTATTCACATACAAATGATACTGCTGCTGGGGATATAGCTCAGCAGCACAGTGCCTGCCTGGCAAGTGTGAGGTTATGAGTTTGATCCCCAGTACCCAAAGAAACAAAAATGAAAACAAACAAACAACCCCCCCAAGATACTCCTAATGTTTTTGTACTAATTTTGTACAACTAGAAATTCTAGGTTGAAAATTAAAAACACAAGCCTAAGCATAACCTAAAAAAAGACTCCAGGGTAAGAGTTTATATAGTGCTTTTCCTTTAAATGTGTTCAAATTCCTAACACATTACTACCAAACCCTACTTGTATTTCTTTATTTTGTGTCATTTTTACTCACTATAAATTTAAGAATGTTAGTGTTTATGATTCTGTAAATCAAAATGAAGTAGATCAGACCTGTTCTATATTAGCAGAACAAATTTTATTACCTTTCTCTCATATCAACCCCAGCTGGAAAATAGGAGAATTATAAAATATTTAATGATATACTTCATGTGAATCCAGTTTAGGAAGTGCACTCTCTTGAAAAGACACTCATTTTAGTGTGGTAGAGGAACTTTGTTTTATATATTATAAATGAGTAAGAAACACTTTCATTATAAGGATGTTTGTATTAGATTCAAGTGAAAATCAGCATTTGGGCTTTATAAGCATACAAAAGAAACACAAATCTCAGCTCTTTGACTGAAATATAAGTGGAAATATGTCAGTATCAAATATTATTCTAGAATGATTCAGTGTTTGTTACCTGACCAATAGAATTATGTTGTATATATGACAAACAATTGGTTGATTGTTGATTATTGATTAAAATATCGGTTGACTTAAGTTTACTACTAACAGGTCTCTTATAATTTTGAGTCTCAGTGTATCCAACTAATTCTTATCTCTAACAAGAAAATCAATAACTTTGAAATAATTAGCTCTGAGCTCTTGGGAACCTGTACCTCTGGGCAGGCAGATAGGGTTCTACTTAATGTAATTACTGCCAGAACTACAAGCAGTTGCCTTGCAAAACCAAATCAACTCAACTGTACTATTTTTTAGATTCTGGGCTCTGAATTGTGTGAAACAATGCCAGCATTGAAAATACCCATTACATTTCCATGCTTTTTAACTGGCTATGAAATTTCAAGATTTGGAAAATGTACTGTGAGATGAGCTATGCATTCATTTTCCTGATATAGCTTGAGAAAAATAACTCCCACATACCTTTATCTACCCAAATGACAGCCAGCCCATCTCAAAAAAGTTTAAATACTCCAAGCACTTGAAACTATTCCATAAAGCAAAGCCAAAATTTCTGAAGTGGATGTTTAAAAAACAATAAGGAAAATGGTTCTGCAAGTGAATTTTTATCCCACTGCAGCCTGTATTTTTACAAAGTTAAAATTCAAGATCAACCACTAAGAAAAGATATTTCAAAGAAAGCCCTATGATTGTCCTCGTAGATTTAATCCCTTGATAGCTCTCTGTTAATAGCACTAAATTTCAGCAGATGCTAAAAGTTAAGTATTTTATTGCAGGCATCTGTCCTCTGGATACTTTGTGGTTCAAACAACCAGAGAAGCTGTGTATATTTACAGATTTCAATTAGTTGGGGAATCTCTGGGAGGAAAATGATTCTTCCCTTAGAAAGAAGTAGGACGAAAGCATAAATGAATTAATAAATGATGTGGAAGGGACTGAAAATGGTTCTACCTTATGGGTGAAATGTGCTTATGCAAAGAAAAAGATCTGCAAAATCATGGCTGAAGATATGGAGCTAACCATGCAGTATCATTTCTCTGTAAATCAGAATAAAACAGTTAGCATAAATGTAACGTAAATCACACTTAGTAAAAACTCTTAAGAAAAGACAAGCATACTACCAACACAGAACAAAATTTTATCCATGCAAACCAAGATAGACTATTGTGAATGTATTAATTAATGGACAGCTTCCAAATTAAGTTCAGACTACATTTGGGGGGTGGCAACTCTGGTATGATATCTGTTCATGATTTTCTGACTAACAGTTCAGATTTCCAATGTCTTCAAATATTTTAGTAAACAAGAAAATTTTTTACCAACTCTAATATTGCCTCTCAAAGTTTAGTATCGAATTGCTAAGAAACATATCTACCTCATAGATATGTTAAAAAATATTAAATGAGAGCCATGTACATCACCTCTTTCAAAAACTACATTTTCTATGTAATAAGCATCCATTAAACCTTGTTATCATAGACAACTTGGTAGAGCTGAAACAAAGCAAACTGCTATTTAAACTGGTATTTAGTAAATGTGGTTACTAAACTGATCAAATATTTCTTGAATGCCTAAAGGTACCTGGTATAGGTGTAGTAGCTACATTCTAGTCAGCTGCATTCTAGTTACGAAGAAAAGATGTATATGAAGCAAAAATGGAAAATATAACTATCCAGTTATTTACTACTTAGTGCATATGTTAAAAACTGTAAGGTCAAAGATGAAAATTAAAGAGCACACAGAAGCAGGTGAGGCCATTATTTCCAGTTTTACAGTAGTATCTTCAGCACTGTTCTGGAAGGAATGTGAAGCTTTAACTTAAGCAGACATACTCAAATTACACTTCATGCCAACCAATGCTACATTGCTTGACAGACTGTATCTTTTTCATTTTCTTCTACCTCACAAGACTTTGCAAGTATAGCTTCTAAAACAGGTTTTGCATTTTTTTCTTTTCTATTCTTTTTTTAAATTTTTTTTTGTATTGAGGATCAAACTCAGGACCTCACGCTTGCCTGAAAGGAGATCTTGGCTGCTTACAAGCCTTTCACCCAAGATGGGCATTACATTACTCTGAACTGCAAGACCAGATGGCAGGATTTTCCACCTCAGTCTCCAAAGTGTATGTGTCAGTTTACTTATTTTCAGCAGTAGGAAACAGGCAGTTTTTAATGATGTGGAATTAGAACACAGCCAAATTCCCTACAAGGAGAGAGTTTACCTTAGGATCTGATGTGAGCAACTTGAATGCTTGATACACTTGAGATTCCTTTACACCACCTCCCAGATCCAAGAAGTTGGCTGGCTTTCCACCATTTAAGAAGATGATGTCACAAGTAGCCATGGCCAGTCCTGCACCATTCACTATGAAACGCAAATAGCACATAAAACAAAGTAAACTTAGCAAAAAGGAAACATTCTTCATTTCCAGCATCACCAAAAAGGGCCTTGTAATTCCCAGGCCATTTTCTGCCCTGTTTGCAATTCAGTTCAACCAAGTAAGTACATATACACTTCTATGATAATGAATCAGGAAATGTGCAAACAAAGAATAAACAATGAAATATAGAGATGAGAAGGATTTATCGAGATGTTAAATTAACCTAGGAAACATAAAGAAAAGAAGGGTTAAGGAAGTAAATTTGGGCTAGTATTAAAAAGCAAGTGTTAAGTTCTGGAAAGCCTAAGTTTAAGAGAATTCAAAAACAGAGGAAAAAGCTAAGGGAAGTTGTTAGAACTTTAATAAGTGACTTCAGTAAAAAGTAGAATTTAAATTGTTTTTGCTTGCCAAAAATATGCACCTTTGAAAGTGGCACCCCTCTGGGATTGAACCACAGGATCCCAACTTCAATAGGGGCCCATATTATTTTGCACTTACTGTAACTCTACACATTTATATGATGTTATCCAGATAAACTCAGAAATCAAATAAACCAATGATACTACAATTTCCCCATCCCTCTCTTCTTCTTCTTTAATGTAGGAAATGTAAATTAACAGCCCAATTATGAAATTTAGAACCAAAAAGTGTCAACATCATTACAGTTTTTCTTAAGAAATCAAACAAGGATGTTTAGCACTGAAATTCTTATTTTCTAGAGCTAAGTTTTATTGATAAATTTGTACTTCTTTTGCTTCTTAAACTTAATTATATGCAACTACTTTCCTCAGTTTGGAAGACCAAAAACAAACAAGCAAATAAAAACTTCCTTAAGACAATAGAAATTCTCTAGGTAAAATACCCTTTATTTTTTCTGAACCTTGAATTTTCCAGACAAGTTTATGAACTGTGATTGAATTATGTCTGGACCAACTAAAATAAAAATGGCTTATGTAAGATCTTAAAGCAATGTGAAATATGTTAATCATAATTGCTGAAAATGCTACGTGGCCAAATTATGCATAGTTCAAAAGAGGTTTCAAAGAATCTGAATTTAATTTGTTCTAAACACACCATTGTATCTTTTTGTTTTCCAAATGCCTATAAATATTAAGAGTACATTAGCATATCAGGATCAGAATGATGTGAGTGATCTGGTACATTATAGTTACTATTCCAATACAAAGCAAGAGCTTTAATTGGATGTCATTTTCTATTGTACTGAACTGCAAACTATTGTATGAGGTCTCTTCAGTCCTAAATATAATGATTCTATTGGCTTAATGAGTAACAAATCTTGTTTATTTTAATTCCATTAAGATGAAGTCCTTAGTTATCAGTACAATGAATTGTTTCTATCAGAAACAGTCTTACACAATTAAGTCAGGAGCATATAAATCTCAGCACTATAAGCTATGGACAATAACTGAAATTGTATTGCCTCTACAGACCTAAATAAGCCATTTTCACAAATCTAGATGAGTATGATGCAATTGTTTTACTAATAAAATGAAGTATGAAATCTGAAATATTAGTAAAATGATTAAAGTTTATGACCTCTTCTCCTTCATCTGAAAAAGCAATTTTGTTTTATACTCAAATTTCACAACAGTTCATATCATATTAACACTGATTTGGGTAGTAAAGATTCTGACATTTACTAAATAAAGTTTAACTGAGATGTGTTAAATCAGTAGTCCCCAACTGGGGTAATTTTATGTACCACATACATTTGGAAATGTTTGGAGACTTGCTTTATTTTCAAAATTAGTGGCTGTTAGTAGCATACAGAGGTCAAGAATGCTATTAATGTCTGTGACAGCCTCCTACAGTAAAGGAATTCCACCTAAAATGTCAATAGTACCAGAGTCAAGAAATTGCTTTCAATCAATGATCATCAATAAAAATGAACTTTGAAAAGAAACTGGACTATTTTAAAAAATTATTCAGCTATAAAAATCTCATGTTTATTTGCTACTATTAAATAGCATTTCAGTAACCTAGTGTTGATAAATTCTGTAACAATGCATTCAATATAAATGCTTACCAAAGCAGGCAATGTTTCCATCCAGTCCTATGTATTTTAAATCATATCTGGCAGCTTCATTTTCAATGGGCTCATTCTCTGATTTGTCATCCATAGCAAATATCTCCTTTTGTCGGAATTCAGCATTGTCATCAAAATTTATCTTGGCATCAAAACATACAACTAAATTAAAAAAGGAACATATATACACTTTTTAATTAAATTCTCCTGGGCAGCAGGCCCATGAAAAAGGCCAGATATTTTATTCTTCCTCATGCTATATATGCAGGAGGTTGTGGTTTTCTTGACCTTTGAATTTCAAAGTTAGACAAATACAACATGGTTTCTATTCTCAAGAGATTTATTCTAGTAAAGAGCATAGTAATTTATATCTTTTGGCTGGTATTCACAAGAATAGGATCAGAAACTGTCATTACATATTAAAAGCTACAGATTGGCCTAACTACATAAAGTTTTGATGAGCTATTGCTACCACATTTTTTATTTTTAGTATTTAACTGCTAATTATGGCTTTTCTCTTCTATATAAAGAGATATCAACACTAATCTTTTGTTCTTTTCTTTCATTCAAACATTGCAAAGTGAAATTTTATCACAATATTTTTATAATTTTATCCTCTTAATATTTCTACGAGACATAGTACAAAAAATGCTGAGCCAGAATCCCATATTTTCTAATCCTTAATTCTGAAACCTTTTTTTTTTTTTAATAAAGCTTGAATATACTTAAGGAATACGACGTGTTTTGCTATCTGTATAGTATGGAACCACTACTAGAGAGAGACAAATCAACATTATCTGTGCCCTCAGTTTCTTTTCTTGTCCTTCTTCTACCTTTTTGCATTTCTCTTTCTCACTCTCCTTCCCTTGAGCATTTGAAACTTATCCTCTCAGCATTCTTCAGTATGCATTACTAATTCTGTAACCTGGTTTAAAAAAAAACACTAGTTTGCCCATGGGCTTTGATTTTTTTCTATGTGAAAACAGTAACAATTCTTAGTCTCTCAATTTATATGATTAAGGGTTTGCTAAAATTAGAGCCAGACCTTCAATTTGTGCAGCTCTATCTTATGATTCCTTTGATTCAAGTTATAAAACACTAAGAGACTAAAACTGGTTGCTTCAATGCAAAGGTACTAGGCACCTCAGCTTTATGGTACCCACACTTACTGCTGGTGAAGCTCTTCACATCTGCTGAAAGAGCAAAATTATTTACATGATAGGGATCAATGACAGGGCACCATCCTGAACTAAAAGGAGCTGTTCTACAGGGATAAACAGGAAATGACAGCAAATGGGAGAGAGGTTATGCTTGTATCCGGGTCCAGCCCATCTTACTGTCTCCCCTAAAAAAGAAACTTGTGCTCTGTGATGTCATGCCATTGTGATATGCCTCTATTTAACTTGGAGTTAAATAGGCAGGTATTTTGAGCAAGACTTACTAAGGAAATCTCTAGCACTGTGATAGGCACCAAATCCTAGAAAGAGAAACAATCACTGAAAAGTAATAGCCCTAATCTGCTAATTCTACTTGCTTCCAAGAAAAATAAAGTATGTTTGCATTATGGCAACTATACATATAGCAAAACACATCTAGGTAGAGGGTTCTCTAAACTTTTCCCTACAAAAGGATTCAAACATTTTGCTATAAATCTGCATACAACTACATGTAACATTTAAGAAGACTAGTAATAAATATTACTTTACAGACCACAAATTACTTTTAAATACTGACTGACAAGAGAAGATCTTACATGTAAGCTAATATAGCTCAAGTCTTTAGTCTTGCCACAAAATGCTCAACCACTCTGCCCACACAGTGTGAATACATGGAGTGAGTAAGTAATTACTTTCCAGAATACTGAAATCATAATGATGGAATTCTACAATTACCGAAGGAGTTAGCCAATATTCTCTGCTTACTACAATGGCATTTTCTCAGCAGTTAATGACCAGTATAATAATCAATAGAAAAGCAACTTCATTCTTGGCTTTCCACTAGGTTTATAAATATTCTAACTAATTTATTAGTAATTTCAACTCCTCCATTACTCACTGGCAAGAGTACTTGTAATTGACACTTTCATAATGAATGGGCCAAGGCTATCAAATTGACTTTCTAAGAGAAGAGTTTCAAATAAAAGAATTCTTGGTCAATATCAATAAACCAGTAAATCAAAGTATTTCCAAGTTAATCTTTGCCCCTTACAAAGACTACAGTTACAAGCTGCTTGAGAGAGAGGATAATTAATGGATATGTATGCAAAGTGCAAAAAGCAGTCTTATTAAGTGTTTACAATGCTCGATTTCAAGATGCTTTCCTGTCATAAGCTGTATATGCCAAAACCACAAATTAGTTCACTATTTGGTGACCACCTTGAGAGAACCCAACATTTAACCCATACCATGAGGAGGAAGACAGTGAGATAAAAGGAATGTGTTCCTACAAAGGTTTCTTGGCAATCTTTTCTCTCTAGAGAAAACTGAACAACATAGGTCAATGTATATAACTCTAAAAACTTTGCTAAGATAAAGATATTGCATAAAAGTGAATCTAAGGAACAAAGTGGTCCAAAACCAAAGTACCATTTTCTTTTTCTTTCTTTCTTTCTTTCTTTCTTTTATTTGGGGGGAGGGGGGTCTTGAGACAAGGTTTCAAGATGCAGTTCATGCTAGCCTTGAGCTTACTTTGCAGCCCAGGATACAAAGGCTGCAAAGGATACAAACCCAGAATACAAACGACTCTTGGTAAGTTCCAGAATGAGAGCTGGTCAGCTGATAGAAACAGTTACGGTCAGAAGCTTAGGAACCCCTGTCCTCTAGGAAGCAGACAGAGTATGAAGAATGAGTGAACAATGAATCATTTCTATGTGACAAAGCCTCCATCAGAATCCTTACACTACAGGGTTCAAACAGTTTCCAGGATACTGAATACATGAAGGTGATAGATTTTTGCCCTCTCCATGCTGGCTTACATGGAGAGGGCATAGAAGTCCCTCACCCATTCTCATATACCTCATTTGTCCGTTTGTTTATATCCTTTTAAAGAGCTTATTTATTAAATGGTAATAGTAAGTAAAGTGTTTGCACAGTTCTAGCAAATAATAAAGGAGGTTTTAGGAACTTTCAATTTATAACCAATTGGTCAGAAGTATCAGACTTAGGGGATGCTTGTAGGACTGAGCCCTCAATACGTGGGATCTGACTCTAATTATAGGTAGTGTAAAAATTGAAATGAATCACAGGATACCTAGACATTTGCAGAAAATTCATCAATGAGGGAAAAAATTCACATGACTAGTCACAGAATATGCTGAGTATTCTATGAGAAAAAACGCTTCTTTTTTTTTTCCTATTATACATAGTTCAGGGAGGCTTTCTTGCCTTTTGCTGCATCACCTAAATGCTTTTCCTTGAACTTGACCACTCAATATGGGTTCTGGCACCAAAACATTTGGGTATGAATTATAACTCTGGCACTTCCTTCCCAGCTAGCCTGGGCATATAACATCTCTTAAACCCAGTCGCTTTGTCTATAAATTGGGGATGAGAGTACTGTCTACCTTTCGTTCTTTGTGGAAGGACAGACTGTTTGCAAAGCACTTAGCCTCATGGGAAGGAAGCACTCACTTGTTATTACTACTACTGTCACCATTCTCCTGCAGACATGTTCTTATTTCATACTTAAGAGCTGCCCATTGTGACCACTCAGTCTTTAGAACTCTCTTCCCGTCACTGAAACTTACCTATGGTTTTTCTCATTCCCCTAATAATGCTAGACTTCTGTTTAGACTAAATATTAATGGATACCAACAGGAATTTTCAAAATACAGATTTACCTATGGTATTCAGTAAAGCAATTTCTCAAAATACATAAGAATTGTCCCAAGAGAAAAATTTTAATGGCTGGCATTTTCAGAATCTTAATTGACAGAAAAGGGAATTTTTGGCTAAAGAATGAGGTAAAACAGAAGCCACTGGTCACACATACATCACACTTTTCCATAAGGCCAACGTGGCTAATGATTGGTACAAAACAAGCCACATAGGAAGACCTGAGCCAAGGATGGAAAAGTACGTCCCTTGGGCCAGCTCATCACCTCTTTTTATAGTTACAGTTTTACTGAAATGCAGCCATGTTCAGTGTTTGCATATCAGCTATGCTATCTGCCCAAGACACTAGCAAGGGAAAGTCCAATAGAGACTGTAAGACGAGAGACCTCCAAAATAATTATTAACTAATCCTTCACATAGAAATTTTGCCCACCCCTGCCAAGTCACAATTGTGACCATGGTTTTATCCTGTTTTAACCAAATGTAAGATAATATAGTCAAAGGTTATAGATGTTTTATAGGGAATGAAATACTAAGAGAAAGTTCATTCCCCTAACATGAAACCAAAAACATGTAACAAACAAAAGTCACACAAAAGAGTAGGCAATCTTTGCATATTGACGTTTATTTCCCCCCTGTAACATCCTTCCAGTGCACTTCAGAACTGATATGTTAAAAACAAATGTATATGTCAACAGCAGGACAATAAAATAAACTTGCTTGCTCAAACTTCAGCTTTTTCATTTAATAAAACAACTATGCTAAAATACATAGTTTTGGAGGTGCTGAGCTTGGTTCAGACATAAGATTTTCAATGTCATGTTAATGAAACCCCAATCTTATAGAAACTTTGTTTTGAACAAAGGCCATTTTGTGTATAAAGTGGGAGAAAAGAATTACCTATTAATATTTATAAAACAATTTTCACCATCAAAAGCACATTGTTACATGCTTGATAGATTATACAAATGAATTTTCCTTCTGAACGAATATCAAAGAAAGCTATGGTAGTTATATTCAGAGGGTGTTTTGTTGTTTTGTTTTGTTTAGTGGTGTGAGATTCTGTAAGCTGCTAATTCAACCATCTCCATGCAGAACATGCCTGGCAGTTGGAGGCCTCTGACCCAAGAGTTTTAACAGAAGAACGTGCCACAGAGTTAAACAAAAGAAAAATACATTTCAGAGGGGAGACATACACATAAAAGAAACATAAAAACAGCAGGAAATAAGACTGTCATAATTAGTTTGAAAAATAATCTGTCTTCAAGCAATGTGCTGCATTTGATTTGTGATAAATAACCATAATGTGCTACTGAAACACGCCTTGCCAAAATGGCCTTACAATGCTGATACTTTAAAATTAGTCCCACTTTCCATTAAATATTGATGATTCAAAAGTTGCACCTTTTAAAAAGTTTTCTTGAGTTGCTAGGAAAAGAGAAAATAGGTATGAGGCAGAGGATTGGGGGAGGGAGAGATCTGAAAATGTTCTTGAAGATGAAGAGAGAAACAGAGAAACGCCCACCAACAACATGGGCACTTACTAACACAAAATAATGGTTATTTAGAGAACTCAATCTGAAGAAGGAAAGGAATTTGGTGTGTCAATTAACTCTGGATCACTCAGACTTAATTCTCAAGGAATCTTGGCTACACAGTCATAGCTGCAAATTGGGTCTCATGTCTTTAGCTCAAGGAATGGATCTCAGCTCCAGTGATGAAGATGCCTTAAGGCAGGAATGCTTAAGCCCTGGACTATAGACAGCTTGTGTAAGATCACACTTCACTGTCAAGGATCATGTTGTGTACTCTCTGGTTTCTACTCACTGGGTGCCAACAGCGTTAACTACAGGTTGTAACAATTAAAAATGTGCTCAAGTTGCCAAATTCTCCTGGCAGGCATAACGCTTGTCCTCTAAGAACTCCCTGCTTTCAAGATACCCAAAAAAGGAGTCTGTGCAGACAGGTTGGGTGACAATAAAAGGAAATGAAATACATATGTAAAAACCTTGCAACAGCTTGGAAAATACATGAATAAGTGGATGGATGGGTGGATAGGTAGACAAAAAAACTACAATGATAAAACACTGTGTCTCACTTGACCACAAGTTTAATGAGGTAATTTGGCACTGTAATTGAACAGGAAAGGAAAACACAGCTAACTTCCACTTGACTATTCACCTAAGAGTTTACTTGTCTTTCTGTGAAGGATGGATAATCCTGGTAGTTGTGTTTTGGTTCTGGGCTACTTCTTCCCTTAGGAGACAGTGCCTCTCCGATACCATGTGGTTCCCGCTCAGTCATGGCTTAGGCATGGACATGGGACTTCAGCATGGCAGATAAAAACAGTGCAAAGGTGTTTCTGTGCCTGCAGGAGGAAAAGGATAAGCGCTAGGACCATCTGTGCTGCCAAGTGTCAAGAGGCTGGTTAAGGGAGGTCAGTGGGTAGCAGGCAGGGCCAGGAGACCACAGACTTCCCACTGTCTTTAGGCTTACAGCCAGTCCACACTCAGACTTCCTCTGTTTTATAAGTAAAACAAGTACCCTGCCCCATCTGCAGGAAGTTTAAAACAAAAACTAAGCAAAGGGTAGTAGGTTTCTGTTACTGTAATCCTAGCTATGAGTTACTACTATGTTACAGTTAGTAGAGTCAAATTATATTCTTTAAACCACACCACTCTACAGACTACAGTTCTTTCTCCATGTCAAATGTTCCCCAAGGGTGACTCGGCAGTTTAGATGTTATCAAAGTCATTGCTCTACCTTCAACTGATAGTTCTAGAAATACATGACCAATAGCTGAGTTTTTAAAAAAATATTCCTCATTGAAATAGAAGACCGTAGAAATTGTCCTACAAAGAGGCGGTGCAATGAAAAGCTTTTAAGGAAAAAATGTTTGGTATTATGCAGAGTTCCTTATGCTTCTAAATTATAAGCATAATTATGAAAGTTTCAAAATAGAAGTGTTTTTACAAAATGGCTTGCTACTGGTGATCTAAAGGGAAATAACTATTCTGATTATAAATATAAAGATTATCAATGTTTCTAAGATATAAAAGACTGTTACTAGCACCCAAATAAAGAACTAGAATTGCTTTAGGGGGTCTGTGATAATGATGAAGATCAATTTTTCCATTTGGACATTAATCACCATTTCCTAATTGGGTTTAATTTGACTACTGTTCATTAGAGTTATAAACCAACACACTCATTTAATTGTGATTATAATTCCATAGCTGAACTTTTATGGTACAATGAACAAATTAATAGCTACAGATAATTTTGCTCTTAAAAATATCATGTTAGACTTCTGTTTAATGAACTGTATATATAGAATGTGTTTTGTGATGATTCCTTCAAAAAAATCAAGAATTATCTTTTCTCTTCATAATTAAAAAGTAAACATCAGAACGCATGAGATTTTTAAACATCTTCCAAGAAAAGGTTCCTTCACCTCCAGTCCTTGCTGCCAGACCACAGCTTGTGACTGATTACTTCCCAAAGGGTTGAATAAAAATCATACTGCAGCCTAATTTTTCACTCACTTCATTGCTGATTTTGCTTTTATTTTAAAATATAAAATAGCCAGGCTGCACATGCGTACTAGTTTGAAAAGCAATATATGACCTTTAAGAAATGTTACAGTGAACTTGTCTTTCATTTCTTGATGTAAGTATCAGCCACTAAATATGGCATGAATTTTGACTGGTATTCCCAAACTGGAGAATCCACTGGGTCACACTGAAGAAAGCACATTAAGAGTTTAAAAGGGAAACAGAAAAGAAGGCAGGTTGCTCTAGGTCAGTGTCACATATCAGAACCATCTGGACTCAGAGAGACATGGCCTCAAAGCTAGTTCCTGTATCTAGCAGCCTGCGGAGGAGTCACACTGAATGTTCCTCTACAAAATGGGGATAATGACTCCTCCTTTGCACGGCTATAGTCAAGAATCCTGGCATATGAGTTGAAAAAACATTTTCTACTTCTCTCTTTCTTTCTATATAAAATACTGAAAGTTTTACAGCCATATCATTTATCTGAGGTTTTCTTATCGGTACCAGGGATCAAACTAACAACCACGCGCTTGCAAGGCAGGTGTTCATGCCGCTGAGCTAAATCCCAGGCCCCAGCCATATCATTTAAAAAATATTTCTTAATATAGGCAGTTTGCATATGAATAATCTAGCACATATTTTAATCTGATGGTCATCTGTGTAAAGCATATAATATTAAATTATTTTCAATGGCTTCCTAAGCACGAGCACTTTGTTGTTCCTTATCTCAAAAATACCTTTCTTGGACTACACTGAGAGGAATTTCATTTTATGGTACTTGCCTATTTTTTGCCTATTTCGTGTTTATACCTATACCATTTCATTTTATTTTCACAACTACTCTCTGACACAGGTATCAGTTTTGCTACTTTGATTAAAAAAAAGATATGAGAAAAAAATCTGAGCTCCAGTCAGGCTAAATGTATAGGTCACAGACAGAACATCACAGATCCAGAACTTGTACTCAACTCTGAGTTCCAAAGGCATAATATTTCTTTTTGAGTCCAAATAGAGAGAAACACTATGTATTTATCTTGGCCCACAATTTGGTATGACTGCCCACAAATATTCACCCATTTATCAATTTAGTGGCAAATTCCAATTTCCTGACTACTCACAACATACGAGATAAGGACAAAGTGCATTTAAAAATAACACATTCACTATACTACCCACTTCTTACCCATTCCCTATAAGTGCCCACCCCCAAACTTTCTGAAGCATTTACTATTAAATTGATAAGAACTTACTAAACAGAAGCTGTGAGACATGACATAATAGTCGGTGGTGCTGAGATATAAAACAGTTATTTATATTCACCATATACTTGATGGGTAGAAGAAAACTTCCTCACAAAAATGTCACCTCCTCTTATTTGAAGCAGAAACTGCTAACCAATGAAGAGAGAACATTCAACCTTAAGGCAATAGGGGCTTCAGCAAGATGATGTATGCCAAATATATGACAGAAAATGACATCACACATAGATTTTAGGCAAATTAAAAAGCTTCAGAAAGGTCTGGTTCCATAAAATCAGGTGTATTCACTACACACAAGCACAGTCCCCACCCTAAACTTTATATTCTATAATGCAACAGCAGGCCTGAAAAACTGAGGATTCTGTGTGTGTGTGTGTGTGTGTGTGTGTGTGTGTGTGTGTGTTGTGTGTGTGTGTGTGTGTGTGTACTGAAGGGGTGGGTGGATGTTTCAACATAAAACAAGAACTACCCTCCTCTGAGGCCTGGCATTTGGCTGCAAACAAACCCAAGTGCTAAAACATTCAATCACTATCATGGGAACATTTGAAACTAAAAAAGAAATAAAATTACTGAAAGAAATTAATACAAAGCTGCTATTGTAGTCTTTTGTGTACTTTAATTTATAGTTTGCATAAATAATTATATATTCATTCATCCATACCCCATCCCCTGCTCCCTCTCTTCCTCCTACTTTTTACCTTGTCCTTCTGGAGTCTCACCGAAGGGATTCACTTCCACCTGAGTAGCATCAATTTTCAGGAAGAGATTATACAGCTTCTTAATTTGATCTGCCGCCTAAATGTGATCAAGTGAAATAGAATTACATCAAAGCAGTAAAAGAAAATTTATTTTGCTCAATTAATGAAACCTTAAAAACAGAAAATTATGTCTTTATTTTCAGCTAGGTGTTCTGAAGGGAAAAACAGAAAGGCATAATTATTTTAATTTCCACTGCTATTCATTAGAAGGAATTGCTCAACTTTACTCCAGATAGCAGAAGAGACCATTATCAAGAAAACAAAATATTTCAGTACAGTCTAAAAATGTTATTAATCATTTGTAAATTATCAAGTCCCTATTAGCCAAGTTATACTGCAATACAAGCTGCAATCATTAATATATACAAGCTCCATGTAAGTAAAAGGTAAACATCATTTTGAGAGTTTATAATGGCTAAGTTTTCCTTATTATGCTGAAATAAAACACTTATTATATTAATCAATTGAAAACCATAATCTGCAAAGCAAAACAATTACTGAATGTCTAATGGAAACTGTTACAAGACAGAAAGATGAAAGTCTTAAATAGTACAGTCAAAAGAATCGTACAGTTTACACTGAAAACAGCTTTGTCACCAAAGCATAAATCACAAAAGGGCAAGACTATGCAAAGTTTCCCATTTTTTTCAGTCTGCTTAAAATCCATTCATTCTTTGCAACCAATGTTTATTCACTGCCACTCAAAGCAGAGGAGTACTGTACAGGCTGTAGCTTGGGATAACATGGTGAATAAAAATTCACATTTAGAATGAAGAGAAGCCTGTGTGCCATTATGGTTGAAGAGTGGGTATCAGTCTCACTCTTGGCTTCCATCTGTTTCCCAGCTGTGGTTTCCCACTGCCACCTTTTGTTCACTGTGCCAGCCCTACATTCCTGATCATCAGATCCACTGGGACTCTGCCCACTCTGCTTTATGCAGGAGACTGGCTTATGGGCTGAGTTTACATGGTTGCTGTGTCAGGTGGCTGCTGGCTCAATTCAGCTAAGTGGAAGCAGTGGTTAAGAGACAGGAATGGGGAAAGAAAAGCCAGGGTATTTCTACTCTACTCTTTCTGCTAGGCCAGCCTTTCCACCTCCAGGTATAGCTTCAACTATAACCCCCCCTACCCCCAAAGCTCTGGTTTCAGTTTCCAAAGGCTCAGTCACACAGCTGTCTCTTTTTAGAGCATATGGAGTTTAGCTCTATGCCTCTGTGTGCCACGAAGCCCTGCATTTTGTAGTGCCTATGTAACAAATTTCCTAAGATAAATCCCAAATGGGGTCAATACTAGAAGCAGTTCCACACTTCACAAAAGAACTTCTGTAGATTTCCTTCATGTTGCCTTAATGCATTTCATGTCTATTTGTAAATATTCTTAAATTCTAATTTGAACCAAGTATATAAACAAATAAATATCCTGAATGAGCAAGTCTAAGTATTTAATATTAAATATTCTTACACTTAGGTAACACATGGTGTAAATCTTCCTACGTGCGCGAGGTCTTTCTGTAAATGTACCTGCCCTGCCCAGTCAGTCCCTCAGGACTCCCAGCAGCCATGTTACCAACTTGTGCTTCAACTGAGAGGTATTCTATGTACATGCAAATATATCTATCTATATCTATATCTATATCTATATCTATATCTATATCTATATCTATATCTATATCTATATCTATCTATATATATATATTGTTTTTTGTCTTTTTGAGATAGGGTCTCACTATTACTTTTTTTATTTTAAAGAGAAAAGAAAGAAAAACAATGATACATAATTTCCAAACAAGGTAACAGGAGATTAACAATGGGTAATATATTGCGTATTATATTCAAAGTAACTCCTCAGATTACGATATGAAAAATTGATGAAATAATATAAATACAAACTGTTCTTTTCAATGAAAGAACAGAAATTAGTAGTACAATTATATATCTTGTGTGTACATATTTTTTCTTTTTCCTTGCTTCTTTTCTCCTTTCTATCCCAGTTGTTCTTTCCTTTCGAGTGGTTTCTTCCCCTTTCACATTATATATAGTTTTATTTTAAACAAACATTGGTGTCTGGGTCAATTTTATCGTATGGTTTTGCCATAATTTTAACTGTCATTAAATAATGGCCACTTGGATTGTTTCTAATAGTGTGATGCTATTTAAAATGATGCCTGATTGCTATATGTGTATTATACATGTGATTGACTATTTGTAAGACCAATTACTCAGAGTATACCAAAAAAGGGTTCATGCATTTTAAGTGTCAAAAGAACCTATCAAACTGCTCTTGGCAGAAGTGATCCCTAATTTCCACTCCCACAAACCAGAATCAGAGAGCCTTTTCCACTCAGATCCATCAACTGTCTGGATGCATGAGAGTGTGGTTAATGAAAAAAAGTATCTCATACACAGTCTGGATTTGAATGTTCTAAAAGACATTTGTATTTCTTTTTCTATTAACTTTGCTCATTTTCCTATTGCGATTTTGTTCTTTTTCTTATTAATTTAAAGGGAGTACTTTTATGTGAAAGAAATTTCTCTTTATATCATTTAAACTGCAAATGTTTCCCTTGTAACATTTACATCTCAGTCATGCTTTTTTAATTTTTCTCACATGGAAATCTGGTTAAGAATCATGTCACTCTCTTTTTGGCTTTGTGGCTTTCAAAAGGCCAATCTCATTCTAAAAGGTTGTTTTCTTTTGTTTTTTTAAATTCTCCATTTTTAAAAATCTAAAAAGAAATTGCAATAAAACACAAAATCAATCAAAAACTCATGGTTGAAATTTTTTGTTTTATTTTGTTTCATTTTTTTGAGGAGGGATCTTGTTATGTTGGCCAGGCTGTTTCTGAACTTCTGGACTCAAGCAATACTCCCAACTTGACCTATTGAGTGGCTGAGGCTATAGGTAAGCACCACCACAGCTGGCATTTTGAGAGTCTCTATTTATCCCTATTGTGAGCTTGCAGTGCAGTTATTGCAGAAGAGAGGCAGCCAGCTTGTCTTCCCTGATACTATGGCTTTCACGGCAATTCTACAGCCCCAGCGGAAAGTCTGCACTTAATAAATACTTGGTAAATTGGTAATGTGTTATTAAAAAATAATAGGTAACAGAAATAACTTTGGGCACATAAATATGTAAGATATTATCCCAGCCACTTCAAAAGTACCTTTTGAAAAACTGTGGTAAAGACCCGCAGGAAGTCTCCCAGAAAGCAGCATCTCAGGCTGTCTCTTTGGGACCCGAAACTCTCGGACC
>PVJX010023100.1:0-29707 GCA_004027295.1 Dolichotis patagonum | reverse complement strand
GCTTTATACTATTGTGTTATGTTTGATATTATTGTAATTGAAACTATGCTCAACTATAGCAGAGTAAGAGATATGGCGTTAGATACTGTTGATGTCCAGTTGACTTAATGTAAAGTACTGTGTTGCCTATGTTGTCCTCTTCTGATCTGCTCTGTACTGCCCCCTTTTGTTTTATTCTCTTTTAAATTAAAAAAAAATAAAAATAAAATAAATAAGTTCTGTAAAAAGGGAAAAAAAAGATAAATAAGTTGATAACAATACGTATGCGAAGTGGTGGATAGTTAATTAGCTGGCGTGTGCAAACCATTTCACAATATATATGTCTATCAACACGTTGTCCAGAGTGAAATATTCCATTTATATTCACTTCAATTTTTATTGTCAGTTATGCTTCAATAAAGCTGGGAGGAAGGACATCTTGTCATTTGTGACAACATGGATGAAACTGGAGAACATTATAAGTGAAATAAGCCAGGCACAGAAAGATAAATGTCGCACGATCTCACAGAGGTGGGAGTGGCAGAGAAACAGCGACATATTAGTTAAAGAGTACAAAGTTTTAGTTAGCACAAGTAGGTTCTGCAGATCTATTATACAGCACAGTGGCTACCATTAATAACAATGTATATGCTTGGAAGTTGCTAAGACAGTACCCATTAAATGTTCTCACCATAAAAGTAACTATGTAATGTGATAGATATGATATGTGATAGATAGATATTAACTTTCTGTCTTTATTTAATGACATATCTGCATACAAAAATATCACATTGCATCTAGTAAGTATGATTTTTGTCAGTTATACCTTAACAAAGCTAGAAAGGAAGAAAGAAAAAGAAACCACTCCTCCACTTTTTTTTTTTTTTTTTTTGTACCAGGGACTGAACTCATGACCATGTACTTGCCAGGCACACACTTATGCCACTGAGTTAAATCCCTGGCCCTAACTTTCCACTTTTGAGAAAATAAATGTCTATGATTTTTTAGCCACTACTTTGTGGTACAGATCATGGCAGCCCTAGCAGAGGAACACAGTTAAGGCTGACCCTAAATCTAAGCAGTGTCACATAGGGTTGTGTCCTGGCACCATTGCTTGAAATTTGTTCTTTTCATTTCATTGAAAAATATATTCAAAAAAGTAATCTACACACAGATTGGAATTCTTCAGGATGCATGTTGCCTGTTTGCATCTCATAGAATGTAGGAGAGGGAGGATTTAACTACCTGAAGATCCAGCTCGCCATTATTTAATTCTCCAGGAAGGAATTTGGGTCCAATAGTTCTGTCCTTGACCCTAAATCACCCTTCTGCTCAGCTGGCCCAGACAGTTCCTGGTATGTGTCCTGTAGCTCCACCATCCTACCCGCACTAACAATAGGGTTCTTAACATGAAGTGGCTCTTGGGAAGAGGGTAATCGGCAAGAGGGAGATTGTCCAAAATTCTGTGGGCTAAGCCCATCTCTACCAGGCAGCAGGTAGATCATTTTAGGAGGCCCAAAATTTACAGAAGAGAACAGCTTGTCATGGTGGCACACACCTGTAATCCCAGCACTCACAAGGCTGAGGCAGGAGGATTGCTACAAGTTCAAGGCCAGCTGGGCTACATAGTAAGTTCGAGGCTAGCCTGAACTATACATTGAGAGCCTGTCTCAAAAAAACAAGGGGGGGGGTGATTTAAAGCTCTTTTTCAAGGAAGAGGAGATAAAATAAGGCCAAAAAAAAAAAAAAAAAGGAATACGTGACCATTATGCGCACTCAGAAAGATATGAAAGAGAAAGCAAATATTATTGAAAGTCTCATCAGTCAGAGACAAATTACCATTAATGTTTTTATCTATTTTAAAAGACTTTTCAGAGATACAGTAATATGAATGTATCTATATAAATATACACATTTAATCGTAATAGCTACACGAATTTTTTCTCTAAGGCTACACTTTATTTATTTTATTTTTGACACAGGATCTTTGTGTAACCAGGCTAACCTTGAATTTGTGGCAGTCCTCCTGCTACAGGCTTCCAAGTGCTGGAATTACAGGTGTCTATCAGTATTAGCTATGCTTTAGATTTATTTAATTTGCTTAGAGGCACTATAATGTATTTAGCCAATCCTTTCCAGGGGATCCTCGCATTAGTCAGAACTTTCTATTGCAAGCAACCAATATTTAAACCAGTTTATGAGAAACAAAGAGGCTACTGGCTTAGGTAAAGGGAAGTTCGTGGCACAACAGGAATGAGGAATGAAACAATGTCAGACTGGCAGGCTGTCTCCATATGCTTTGTATGATCTCCACCAGCTGCTCTAAATTCACTTTCTATAGCTTTAAAAATTGGTGGCAGAGATTGCTGCTAGTCTACCCAGTACCCTAATAAGACCCCAATTTTATGGGACTCAGTGTGTCCAGAAAAAAACTATGCTTGAGACTTCCTTAAAAGTAGGACTCGGTTCTAAAATAAGTCTCAAATTAGAGTTATGAGGAAAAGTTTTTCAAAGGATATTCATTCAATGTATGTGCATCCTTCTCCCCTGTCTCTTTTCTTGCCCAATGCAGGGATGCGACTGGTGAGCTGCTGCAACCATTTTGTGACTGAGGTAACTCTGATGAGGGAACCTACATGCTAAGTAAGTAAAACCAGAGAGATAGAAGAATCATGGGTCGTCAGCGATGGAACGGTTGTATAATTCTACAAGGCTTCCAACTTCCTTTACGTGAAGAATAAGTCCCAGTCTTCTTCATGACCCTGTTAGTTGGTTTTCTGTTACCTGGAGCTGCTTCAATCTCCGATGTATACTCCCGGTAGAAAGAGTAAATCTGTCTAAATAACTCTACCATTGAAAACATCAAGAGATAACTTGACTGGTGTGACTTAAATCTATGCCTGACCCTCCCCAAAGCCACCGAAATGATACATTAGTTAGGATGCACATTGTCCAGGGACAGTGAAAGCCCAATTTAAAATGCCAGACTGGCACTGCTGCTGGTAGAATACAAAATGGTATTGTTGCTATGGAAAACAGTATGACAGTGTCTCAAAAATTAAAAATAGAATTAGCATATGGCCCAGCAATTTATCTTCTTCCAAAAAAATTGCTTTTGAAAGTAGGAACTCAGAAAGATACTTGTACAACAATTCTAAGAGCAGCAATATTCACAACAGATCCAAGGTGGACAGAATCTAGGTATCTGGCAATGGACAGAAATGGAATATTACCAAGCCTTCAAAAGGAAGAAATTCTGACAAATGCCACAACATGGGTAAGCTTTAAAGATGTCATTCTATGGGAAATAAATCAGTTATGAAAGGAGAAATATGGTAGGAATATGAGATCCCCAGAGTATCCAAGTTTGTGGAGACAGGAATAGCATGGTGGTTGCTAAGGGCTAATGCAAGTAGGAAATAGAGAATTACTATTTAATGACTACAGAATTTTTGTTCGGGACAATGAGTGACTTCTATTGCTACTCTAACAAATTATCACAACCTTAGTGGGTTAAGTAACAAAATTTATTACTAGGTTAGATGTCTGACCCTCTGGGCTACTGGCATAAAAAACCCAATGTGTCAGCAGGGCTGTCTCCTCCTGGAGAATCTGAAGCAGAATCTATTTCTTTCCTCCCAGAGGTTCCTGTACTCCTTCACTTCCATCTTTGAAGCAGGTATTCCTCTGATCTTACTTCTGGTTTCACCTCACTTCCTGTTCTGCAGACCTCTTCTACATTGAGGGACCTTGTGACTACAATGGACCCACTGAGGCAATCCAGAACAATCCCTTTACCTTAACATCAACCTGATTTTCACCCATTCACCTAATTCTCTGCTGTGTAGCCTCCCATATTCCCCAGTTCCAAGGACGAGGGAAGCAAGGGCAGCCAAACTTTCAGCTAACACAGAGAGAAGCTCTTCAAAAACCTAGATAGCTAACATCATATTTACTGGGGAAAGACTGAGTGGTTTCCCCTCAGATTAGGAAAGAGACAAGGACGTTCACCCTCGTGGGCCCTGGTGGAGGTTCTAGCCAGAGAAATTAGGGAGGAAAAAGAGGAAAGGTAGCCAGATTGGAAAGGAAGAAATACAACTATCTTTTCTGCTGATGACATGATCTTATGGATAGAAACTAATGCATCTCCTAAAAAACAAGTAGAACTCATAAATAAGTTCAGTAAAGTTACAGGATAGCAGGTTAATACTGAAAAATCAATTTTATTTCTATCCACCAGTAATAAAAAATCTGAAAACAAAATTAAGAAAATGACTTCCTTTACAACATTATCAAAAAGAATAAAATATTTAGGGATGAACTTAATAAAGCAAATGCAAATTTATAATCTCAAGACTAAAAACATTTTTGAAAAAAATTAAGGAAGACCTAAATAAATGTTTAGGATTACAGCATGATTCTAAAATCATAAGAACATTGTTAAGTTGGCAATACACCTCAAATTGATCTAGGAGCCCAATGCAATCTCTATCAAAATCCCAGTCCCCAGAAATTGACAAGCTGATCCTAAAATACATATGGAAATGTAAGAGACCCAGAGTGCCAAAATGATCTTTAAAAAGAAGAATGAAGTTAGAGGGTTTATATCTCCCAATTTGCAAACTCTAAATCTGCAGTTATCAAGACAGTGTGCATGGCCATAGGATGGATATATAGATCAATGGAGCAGAACAGAAAGTCAAGAAACAGTTACTTTACGGTCAGTTGATTTTCAAGACAGCTAAGTAGGGGAAATAATAGTCATAGCAAATGATGCTGGGATAACTAGATATCCACATATAAAGCAAAGGTAGGTTCCAATCTCATGCCATTTACACAAATATTAAATCAAACAAAACACAGACCTAAGTGAAAATGCTGAAACTATGCAACTCCTAGAGCTAAATATAGGAGGACCAGTCTCCTACCTTGAGCTTTTGCACGTTGGATTTACCAGGTGGAGCTGGTCGGGATTGCAGACATACACCTTAACATCTTCACCAAGACACTGGGTGGGTTGATCTTGCTGTCACTCTCTTGTCACTATGTGGCCATCAACCATCCCAAGAAGCAGAAGTAAGTGGTGTTCTCTTCTCTCAAGGTTCCGGGATGGAGCCTGAAGCAAGGTAGAGAGAGTACGGGTCCTTCACACTGCACTTCATCCCTTCCACCCATCACAAAGCAACCAATTACATCTGGGTTTTCCCAAATTTTATTTTCTCAAAGTCTCCCTTAACCCTATGTGGCAAGAAGCTGCCCCACACAGAGTCCAGTATAGGCTGCTACTCCCCCTATCATGTAAAAATATTGATCTGAAACAGGAAGCATAGGAGTAAATTTTTGTGGCCTTGGTGTAGTGGTTGATTGATTGTGTAGATTTGAGACACTTAGAAGCTTAACTGAGTTTAGCAATTCTACACCCTAGGGTGTAGAGGACCCACCCTAGGGTGGCTCATCTCCTGGATGGTATAAAAGGGAAGGAGGAAGGAGAGATGGAGAGATGAGGTTCCATTCCTCGGAAGAGCTCCATTCTTTGCCTTCAGTTTGGATGTCATCTCTTGGCTTCCAGTACAGACTCTTTGCTTCTGCCTTGGATCCTTCAGACTTCTGGCATAGAATTTTCAGCCTTCGTCACAGACCCATCAGCCTGCTGGTACAGACTTGCATGGGACACTGCTGTAAACTCCAGACCTTGGATTGAAGCCTTTGGCCTACAGTGTGCAGATGCCCTCTGCACGCTTCCTCACCCAGCTGTGACTGGCCATAGTAAGCCAATCTTGTAATTCTGTGTACATCTTGTGTTATATCTATTTTCTCTAGTAAAAAACCCTGACTAATACAGAAATTGGTATCGAGAGTGGGGTCGTTGCTGTGATGTTGCCTGGCCATTTGGCTTAAAAGCCTTGGGAATTAATTTGGAAAGTTTTTGAGAGACTGCCAAAAAGACAGCTGTATGCAGTAAACTCTGTTGGAGAATCAGCACTGATGGAAATGCTGGCGGTTAAGATGAAGCTCGGGAGGCTCCTCCTGAGGACTGCATCGGTTGCTAGATCCCAGGTAGTATAGTGTATTTTGGCTGAAAGTTGGTCTGCGTTTTGCTTGTGTTTAAAGATATTACCTGGGTGGCAGAGAAATTGTAGTGCAGTCTACTGTTGGGGTGGTGACACAGTTATTTCTGAGAGCTCTTGGCCAGACCTATGTTGGAAGCTAAGAGCAAAGAACTAGTAGAGTGATTTGAAACATTTGGCCAGGGAGAAGGCTCTTGTGCAGCTATATGTTGCAAGGATGAAGCAGGAGAACGAGAACAGGACAAAGAAAAATGAACTGAAGTCTTTCACCTGAAGGGAAGAGTGTATTTGAATTACAGGAGATCATTCTTTTCTTTCTTTCTTTTTTTTTTTTTTTTTTTGTCTTGCCATGCCATGTTAAAAGTTAATGGGAAGCAAGGACTGTGATTGTAATAGTTAATATGATTTTAATGTCATTTTTATATGTGTGTAACCAGGTTAATCAAACTATTGTGTTAGCCTTGAATTTTGGTCACCCTTTGAATATTTTGCTTTTGGTGCAGGAATGAAGGCAGTAAGAACTGTATATATGTAATTGTTGTATTGATGTAAATCTGAATAGACCGAGACATGTTAGCTTTTCACAAATCTGCCATTAAAGAGTACAGTTTAAGGAAATGTGTATGAGTATCAAATTGACCAGGGGTGGATTGTGGTGGATTAAACACTGGTGGTCGAGTGTAGATGGCCCACCTGAGGAAAGCTGCCAGCATAAAAAGGAGACCTGGAGAGAAAGAGTAGCATTGCAGGTTCTCCTAATTGTTGTTTGGAGCTGTTGGTTCTCCTGGAGGAGCTTGTCATGCTGGCTTCCCTGATATGAACTCAGCTCTTATCACCAGAGCAGCTCGGGACCTTGGTGCTGAGAATGGCTGTGGTTTACTTTGAGGAAGCTCTGGTCCTTACTTTGAGCATCGCTTCCTGGCTCCAGAGGGAAAGATGCATGTTGGAATCTACAGGAGAAGTTTGTCACACTGGCTTCCTAATATGAACATGGCTGTTCTCATCATCAGAGGAGCTCAGGACCTCGTTGTTGCTGAGGATGGTGGTGGCACCTTTCAATGGCATTGCTTTCTGGCTCCAGTGCAGAACCCTTGATCTACTGGCACAGATCCTTTGCCCCACTGGTATAGACTTTCTAGCTTCCACCGCTGACCTTTGGGCCTTCCTAGTGTAGATCCGTAAAACAGACTTGCAGGAGTCATTGTTGTGGGCTCTAGGTTTTCAGCTGAACTCATGCAGGTTATTGCCATGGATTCAGGCCCTTGGGCTAGATTTTCTAGGTCTTTAGTATGTGGACTGATTTTCTGCACTTTCTTTGTATTTGACGCCTTGGGTGACCATTATAAATAATACTATAAATTACATGACCTATATATAATTGTTTTCCTTGCAACCCCTGACTATAACACTTGTGTTAGCCAAAGCTCTTCATTATGATGTCAAATGTTCAAATGACAAAAGAAAAGCTAGACAAGTTGGGCTTTGAAGTAATATATATATATATATATATATATATATATATATATATATTTTGCTTCAAAGAACATTGAGACTGTTAAAAGACAACCCAGAATGGGAGCAAATATTTGCAAACTTTATTTGAGAAAGGTCTGATATCCAGAGTACATAAAGAACCCTTACCATTCAACAATAAGAAGGGAAAAATTAGAAGATGGATAAAATATAAATAGGAATAGGAGCATAAATAGATTTCTCCAAAGATATGCAAGTGGCTGAACAGCACATGAAAAATGCTGAATATCATCAGTCATCGAGGAAATGCAGATCAAAACCTCGAGAAATAGGGCTGGGAATGCACCTCAGCGGCAGAGCACTTGCCCAGCATGCATGAGGCCTGACCTAATCCCCAGCACCAAAAAACAAACAATGAACAACAAAAACCATGATGAAATATTGCTTCACTACCAGTAAGATGGTTAAAATAAAAAAGACAGGCAGAACTGACATTGTAGAGGATGTGGAGAAACTGAAATGTTCGTGTATTGCTGGTGGGTTTTAAAATAGTGCAGCTATTTTGGAAAGCAGTTTTGCAGTTCCTCCAAATGCTACCACGTCACCTAGTAACTAGTTACCGCATGACCTAATGATTCGAACTAAATATCTATCTATCTAGCTAGCTAGCTATCTGTCTCTAGGAAAAATGAAAACATAACTGGGCATGGTAGCACATGCCTGTAATCCCAGCACTCAGGAGGCTGAGGCAGGAGGATTCCTTTTAGTTTGAGGCCAGCATGGGCTACAAAATGAATTCAAGACCAGCCTGAGCTGCATACTGAAACCCTGTCTCAAAAAACAAACACCAAAAAAGAAAACACATGATCACCTAAAAACTTGTACACAAATATTCATGGCAGCATAATATATAATAGACAAACAGTGAAAGCAAGTGTCCACCAAAGAATAGATGTCTAAACAAAATATGGCCTATCCATACAAAGGAATATTACTCAGCCATAAAAAGGAAGCACTGACACAAGCCACAGCAGCAGGGACCTTGAAAATAGGATGCTACCTGGGTGTGCTGGTGTACACCTATGATCCCAGAACTCTGGGACACTGAGGCAGAAAGATTGAAAGTTCAAGTACAGCCTAAACAATTTAGCGAGCCCCATCTCCAAATATTTTTTAAAAAGCTCTGGGGATGTAACTCAGTGCAAAGGCCCTGAAGTGAATCCCTGGTACAGTCATGAAAAAGGAGGAAAATGAAAGAATCCAGTCAAAAAAGACCAATATTATGTGATTCTGTTTACACCAAAGGCCAAGAATAGCAAGTGTATAGATATAGAAAATAAATTAGTGCTTGCAATTGCTAGAGCTGGGGATGGGGAACAGGGAGAGACTTCCAGGGAGCGGGAGGCCTCCTATAGGGTAATGGGAATGTTTTACTGCTAAATGGTGAGGATGGTGGTGTAATGCTGAATATGCTCAAAACTGAAAGCGTGCCCTTTCAATGGGTGAACTGTATGATATATAAGTTAAAATTTAATAAAGCTGTTTTAAAAAATAAACCTAGCCTCTTTGTTGGGTTTCTTTTGCTCTAAAGACAATCTTCCCTAGGTAATTTCATCCACACCCTCATATTTATCTACCTCTGGAAATGCCGCTCTACATGGTAGATTTCAAAAGCTCGGCCCTGTATTTGACACCACAGCATTCAACCTCCCTGCCCCACACTCCCAATCCCCCAGGAGGTTTTGCAAAATCCCAGCCCTTTCTAAGCCTCCTATTACTGGTCCTTTCCAAGCATTTCCCTCTATCTGTTTCTCCAGGACTTGAGAGAATCCCTAGGTCTCTCTTCTAGTGGAAGGGTTCCCAAACCTGGCAGCCCATCAAAATCACCTACAGAGCTTGTTAAAGACACGGACGCCAGCCCCCATCTGCTGATTCTGACTCTACAGCCAGGGGAGGGCCCCAGGCTCTTTTTAATAAAACGACCTGGGTGATTGGTGACTTTAATTCAGCATTTGGAAACCACCTTTAATTCACTAATTCCTTGTTCTATAATATCCGGTCTGCTATTTACTGCCCTATTGAGCATTTTGTTGTAACAGTGTTTTTCATCTCAAGAACTCTTCCCTAGTCTCAAACTGCTCTTTTTTCATGACAGATTTTTTTCCCCTTTGTTTTATCACTATGAGGTCTTTTCATGTCTCACAGAGAATACTAATTAGAGGGATGAGGGAGTTTTGGGGGGCTCTGTTCTTGTTTCGATATTATTTTGTGCACATGCCCAGAGTACTCACGTCTTAGGAGACTCTCCTCCCATGACCTGCGGGGTCAGGTCTATGAATGTTCCGAGTGGCAGGGCCCCTGTACCAGAAAGAGGCAACACAGCAGGATGAGGACTCAAGTGTCAGTGATGGTATCTCTTCTTTAGGGATGGAAATTTCCAGCATCTTTTAAAGTGTCTGCTTTGGCTCCATATTAGAATCAGCTGGGAGCTGGGCGTGGTGACTTCTGCCTAATCCCAACTACTAGGGAGACAGAGGCAGGAGGATCAGATGTGTGAGCCCCCTCTGGGCAGCTTAGTGAGGCCCTGTCTCAAAAAGTGTGCAGGGTGCTGGGGTCTGAAGTTCAGAACAAAAGCCTGATGTTAAATCCCCCGTAAGAGAGACAGAGAGAGATAGAGACAGACACAGAATCAGAGACAGAGCCACAGGGGAGGACAGGGAGAGGGAAGGAGAGAGAAAGGAGGACAGAGGGAGAGAGGGAGAGAGGGAGAGAGAGAAGAGAAAAGAGAAAAGAGAGAGAGAGAGAGAGAGAGAGAGAGAGAGAATATAGGGAATATGAATACAAGAATCACTGGGCGAGGTTTTAACCCTCCCAATGCCTGCCCTACCCAGGCCCCCGGGAATCAGTGAAGTCCCAAAGCTTCCCAGGTGGTCCTAATATCTTGGAAATTCATGGGCTGGGAATGACCTTGGGATCTTAGTGAAAAGCAGACCCTGCCTCCTACAGTGTGCTGTGGAGCTGGAGATTCCGAGTGTCTAGCTGAGCTCATGCTGCTGCCCTAGGAATCCTAGTTTGACTATTAAGGGCCTCACCCTGTGAGTCTCCCTGTGAAGTGTTCACACCCCAGCAGCAGCCCTTGGGATTCAGAAATTTGGGTTCTCCAGGCTGACCCCAGGCCACCTAAATCAGAATTGGGGGGGGGGGGTCCGCACCTTCACGTTCACAGCCCTCCCTGGGGGACTGGGAAGCGACAGCAACTTCTCTGTGTGTGGCCCCTGACACTCCATCAGTCACGGACTGTGACTCTGCCTCATCGGATGCACAGAAAGACAAGCCAAAGATCCTGCTTGCTGAACATATTCCCAGCGTCTAAGAACTACTGTCTCTGAGCTTACCTTGGCCAGGCCTCTGAGATGTTTCAGTGTCCTGACAACGCTGCCGCAGTTTTGGTAATTTCGATGCCACAGGCTATTTCTACCTGGTTAATTACCTGCGCAGAAGCTTAACATGATTAATTCAGGTGGATACCATCTTGGAAGTCCCACAGAACCCTATAATTATGTGTGAAATACACATTTAATTTAAACACAGGGGTAAAGATTACCCCATGATGCTCAGGGGCCTAAGGGTATGCAGAGCAGATTTTGAGCAGGACAGGGAACTTGCCCCCTCCTAAACCTGCTCTGTGGCCATCTGGTGCCCAGAGAAAGCTCAAGTATGGGGCTTCCCTGTTCCCAAGCCAGACCTGATAACATCCAATTAGTCTTAATGCCGCTGGTCTGCCTATGCCCAGAAAAAAGGATAGTATGAGTCCCTATAGATAACACCTAGTGGAGATTTAGGTGTAATTACTTGGATAATTTGACCACAAAATGTGCAGGTGAAGTGTAATTTTTTTTTGAAAATATATATTGGGGATCTGAGTTATGAGAATCTGATTGGGCTCTTGCATAAGCACTTGCAGAAACTGGGTCTCCAAGTCCACGCTGGCTTTTATAAATAATACATTTTAATGTGCTGTGCTATGATGTGCTGAACAAATGGAGAGACTTTGGTTTAGAAAATCCTTTTTTCCCCTCAGTACCAGCCAAGTATTTCAAATGATTTGGCTTTGGCTTCAGTGTTTCTTTGGAGAGCTGATTTTTCTTTTTTCTTTCTTTCTTTCTTTTTTTTTTTTTTTTCTTGTCTAAGACATCACCTCTCACTCACCCACCCAAAATCAACTCCAAAGTGCTAAAGAAACCCGCCAAGGTACCTTCATAACTGCCCACCCCACCCCTGGGCAGAGAAAGGAAAATCAAAATAACACAAAACAGCTCAACAGGCCATTCCCTGGGGAACTGAAAATAGCTCTTGAGGGGCACATTTCCCACCCAGGGCTTCCACTCCAGCGCTCATTCCCCGGCCACAGCTGGAAAGGGGCCAGGCTTTGGCACCTCCTAGCTTTTGATTGCTGTTTACCCCCCTGAAACATGATTGTCTATAATTATGCATAATCTCTCCCTTGTTTACTCTTCTCCACCGAAGCTTGAACATGGTGCAGTTGCATCTCTCTCTGCTCTGCCTGGGCGCAGTGAAGAAGCATTTTTGCATTTTAGACTTTTTTTTTTTAAGAAAAAGAAATGTTAGGTCGCCATGTGTCCCTTCACACTCACAAATTCAGCACGCTGGTAAATCCTGAACTGATCCACTCAGCAGCGCCAACGAGTGCCAAGCACTGTGCTAAGCGCCTTGGAAGAATTAGAAGTGAAACCCGAAAAGCTTCTTGAGCATTTCCCAGAAGAAGTGCCTCTTTATGTAAAATGTGTGATGACAGAGGAAGACAGTGTAACTGGGAACATAATGGGAGGAAATAAAGTGACTCCTCTGTTCCTAACAACATATCAGTTGGCAGTATTTCCCAGCTCTCAGTCACTTGCTACTTTAATTCCTGGCTCTGAATTAATCATTGATGGCTGCGTTTATTGGAGGCACGGTCCAAGAGTAAACTATTTGGCTTTTTTGCATTACGGTGTCTCTCTACTCCTCTATTTCACAGAAAGCAAACTTGAGTTCTCTATGTGCAAAGTGGATCCCTAAAGCCTCATCAGGTGTCTGAAGACAGGGATCTATGCAAGGATCTAGGAACCACAACTGCAGGCTCTGTGCAGTCAAGTGGATCCCACACCCACAATGACCCTGTGCTTGCTTTCATACCCTCCTGTCACCACTGAGACATTCTTAAGCACTTTTGGGCAAGGGATCCTGGGTTTTCATTTTTGCACCAGATCCAATAATGATGTAGCTGTTCGTAGCACTCTGGCCCCACTTTGAGCAATGGAGGTTCATCTTCAGCACAGAGGAAAGGGGTGAGAGAGGAGTGTGTGTGTGTGTGTGTGTGTGTGTTCATGTGCTGATGACTCTTGTGGCATTTCTCCAGCCTGGGTTTAGGTGTCTTTAACATGTTATTAATCTTGTCAAGTTTCAGCCTTGCTCCTCTGGGAAGACAGTGGTCCCAGAAATATCTTGGCAGCAGGGTGTTTCACTTTCTCCGGGCATCCTACTTCCCAAGGATGCTACTGAGGGTTCTGACTCCCTTGGAGGAAAGTTTCTAATCCCCAAGAATTGAGTGTAGAGGACAGAGTATAAATAACACTTCCAAAGTGGGGAGATTTGATAAATCATGTCCCAAAGGCGGGCTTGGGTGAACCCTATTTGCCAAATCACCAGAGAAGTATATAAGGGAACTGGTGTCTGTCTTCCCAAAACTTAATTTTTAGATTCCCAAAGTAGAGAGAGGAAGGTTAGTTCCTGAGCAGTGAAAAAATTTGACCACATGTCTAAAAAGGGTTCTGGGATAGAAAGAGCCCCTAGGTCTCTCTCCGCAGCCCAGTGTGACCGAGAATAGTGGGTTTTCCTTTGACACACCCCTTTGAGTTGTCTTACAATGTTTGCTTTGTATTTGGTGAGGCATATATTGGCAAGGGAATCAGTTTAGAAAAACAAAAATCTCAAAAGCCAGAGCCTTGAAAAGTTTGGGAGAAAATACATCAAAATGTTATAGAACTTGATTTTGGATGGTAGGATGATCTTTGGGAGTTTTTTCTCTTGCTACTTCTCATTTTTCACAATTTCTGTAGACAGGCCTTACATTTTCATGCCATAAAAATAAGTTTATCTAAAATCAGTTTACAATGGAAGGCTTCGAATTTTAAGATCTAGATGCACAGGCATCCAATTAAGCATGCTTGGGTCGTCTGCTTCAGCTGAGAGCTTTTCTGTTCATTTCTGGCACTGAGCCTTAATGAGGAAAAGGGAAATCATTTGACTTTGGCTTATCACTTCAGCATTTCCAAATCTTGGGGGAGAGTTGTGAGTACACGGCCTGCAGAATTCATTCCTACCTGCTGACTATTCCTACCTGAATCCCAGTCACTCCTGTGCTGTTCCAGAAAAGAGGAGATGAAAGCTGTAAAAAGCTGGCTAGGACATTGGACCACAGAGAGGCACAGCTGTCCCTTCCAGAAACCAAGTCCTCACTCTGACACAGGCAGCAGAGGCAGGAGGAAGAACGTTATAAATTACTGGCGTGTGTAAGCAACAATGTTCACGAGAAAGCCTTTCAACCCCATTCCTTTTTTTTTTCTTCCTCCAAGAAGTGCTCATGGCTCTTTCAAGTACCAATTATAAATTTTCAAACCCCAGACATTTGGGTGCCAGGCTGAAGCATGGCCTGTTCATGCTAAGACTTGCATTAATTGCAACAGTATGGAAAGTGGGTGGTTTGTTTCCCAGAGTTCAAGCAGGGACTGCAACTGCCAGTGGCGTCTCTTCCAGAAGCTTCTGAGAGACTCCAAGATGGGAAATAGCTTCCACAGGTTCCCGAAAGGGGCTGGCCAGAGGGGTGACCAGCAGGAGACAGAACTCAAGCCTGTGGGCTCTCAGCTCATCAATAAAAAAGTAACTGCTTAATATGACTTCCAGCAACGAGAGGAATATAAATGAACACTGTGTTCTTCCAGAGGCTCAAATCTGAGGCACTGGGGGATGATGCATAAGGATATGTTAAATTTATCTATAAAGAGTCAGAACTTATAGATGTCCCTTTATTGCTTACAAGTCAAAATGTATGCAGTGCTAGAAGTGAACTTCACAGATACTGCCTTGTTTCATACAAAAGGTCCATGGGCTATCTCAGAGAGAAATGGGTGAGAAAAAAATATCGGTGTCGCCCCTCAGGATGGTAGCATTGGAACCTGGGTAAATGCCAGCAGGATTTGGTGTGTTTTATACATTTGTACACCTGTATGTGTATGCCTTGATCAGATGTACAGCACTACAAAATTTGTCTTTAAGCAATTAAATGTATTTGAGATTTTATTGATGGCATAGGAAGGAAGCACTGGGCAGGCAGCAAAGAATACTCCACTGCAACAAAGAGAAAGATGTGCTGTCTTTCTGGGTGGTTGGAAGGTGCAGGGCTTAGAGGGAAATGTTTAAATTCACCACCAGTACCATCCCAAGCCATCTGAAATAAGGCTGCTGGCTTAGCTGACCATTGTGACTTCAAAGGTCACGAGGCAGATCAGCCATACAACCTGGCACTTCAGAGGCTGGCATCAAGACTGCAGTTCAGCAAGAACCTCTGCCATCAAATAAAGCCTTTCAAATCAAAGGGAAGGCTCAACCATGTAACACACCAGAAGGTTTTCTGAAGCAGTGATCAAGAAGTCAGTTGTGGTAAGGGGAAGGGGGGGGGTGCCTGGATGGCAAGCAGGAAAGGACAACTTGGATTTTGGCATAATTAGTATCCCTGGACCTGGGAGCTAACTCATCTCAGAACAAGTTCCTCCAGAGATAAAAGCCCTGAAACAGACACAAACCCTGAGAGAGTGTGGGCATCCTTTCAAGAAGCATCCAAAAAGCTATGATACCAACTAGATGTGAGGCCCAGGCCTGGGCAGGGAGGGCTCAGTGACTGACAGGAAAAAGGCAAAAGAACTTGGGACCCAGCAAGCTCTGTGAGTCCAAGGATGTGTATCTTAGAAAACCTGAAGGCTTTCTCTGTTACTGGAAGCTGCAGCAGGGGACAGCTAGAGAAACAAAGGCTATTTGGAGAAGCGGGACAACTTCTAAAGAGGCTGTTGCTTAAATGCAACCTTTCAAGTTGTAGTAGCAAAGGTAGGCATTATGGCAGCAGAGAGATCAGATGTCATCGTGTACTACCTTCCTGAACTTGACTTAGTTATATTTGAGCTCGGTTTCCTGGTCTCTAAACTGTGTATAATCATAAAGCCAACTTCCCAGGGTTATTGAGAAGACTTAATAAAATATGTGCAAAGAGTAGGAACTGAAAAACCATTAGTCCACCCCCTCATTTTATCTATTTAATCTTTATTTGAGTCACTTACTCTTTTTGTCTAGTTTCTTTTCTCTCTCTCGATTTTAGGTCCCTCAGTTGTCTTTCAAAGTGATGGAGGCTAAAGGTATGTCTTGTCCTGACCATGCCTCCAGTTTTGAGACCTCCTTCCTCCCTGCTGTCAGATGCCTTAGACACACAGAGGGCTCCCTGATATCAGAGCTAACAGTAGAGCCCTGTGATGGCTCTGAGCTGAGTCTCCTTTCTAGCATAGTCTTGAGACCTATATAAAACTTGAGGAAAGCTAATTATAACTTTAAGTTGAATTATTGTCATTTTCTTGGCCTAATACTACTCTGTAACACAGCTCTTCAAAAAATCTTTAAGAAAATTGTCCTGCTCAGCCTCTGCTGTATACTTTTGGACCAAATGCAGCTGACTTTGTTCTAATTTACACAGCCTATAAATTTGAGATTAGTTCGCTGGTTTTGAAGATACACCAAAACTAGGTCAGTCTCTTATTCAAGGCTAAACTCAACACATGGTGTTGAAAAAAGTGGCTGACAAACATAAATACATAAATAAGATCTTTGAGTTGTTTCATTTTTGTTATCTAATGTACCCTCATTAAAAAATGAAAACAATATAGTGTAGCAAATTATAAAATGAAAGACTTCCCTCCCATCTTCATCTATCTTGTTCTTCATCTTTTTCCCCCAAGAGATAGTTTTCTAGTTTGCATTTCCCTCCAGTTTTTTTTAATGTCTCCACAAATTCATAGTTCTGTTTTCTCCCTTTGGTACCCAAGAGATAACAAAATATATACTCTATTCCATACCTTGTTTTTCTCACTTGGCAATACATGCTGTATATTTTAATGAATCAATATATTAAAGAGGTCCCTGTGTATTCTTCCTTTCATTCTACAAATGTGGGATACTGTATTGTATTTACCCTAGTTCAATCAGATCTTAACTACTGGATGCTTGGGTTGCTTCCAATCTTTTCCAAGACAAACAACTTAACTAAGGCCTCTGTAATTCTGCACAGATGCAGGTAAATCTGTAGGATGAATTCCCAGAAGTAGGCTTGTTGGGTTAGGAGATCAATGCATTTGTGTTTTAACAGATAATATCAAATTGCTCTCCGTGGGACCGTAGCCTTACGAACTCTCATCAACAGTGTATGAGAGGGAATGTCTACTTTCCCACATCCTTATCAATACTGTATGTTGTCAGATACTTGGAACTTTGTCAATCAGATATGTAAAAATTGGTACCTCAACATCATTTCAAATGGCACCTCATCACACATCTCTTATTATGAGTTATGGTGAGATCTTCTCATATATTTAAGAATCCTTTGCAGTTTTTTCTCTGCAACTAATCTATGTCTTTTGCCAATTTTCTGTTCAGTCCTTGGTCTTCATCATGTCAATTTTTATTCTTGTTATATAAGCATAGATTAGCCTATTTTCAGAAGGTTTTTTTCATGCTTGTTATTTGATTTTTGAATTTGTTATATAATTGAATTTATCACATTTTTCATTTATAACTTTTGAATTTTGAATCATTAGCAAGGCCTTTTCTACTTCAATGTTATAAGGGAGTTTAGTCACATTTTCATCTAAGATTTGTAAGATTTTGTATTTGTATTAAGAAATCTGTTTGATCCATATGGAGTTTGTATGAGTGTACAGTGTGAGGTAGGGATCCAACTTTATTTTTCTCCAGATGGCTGCATACTTGTCCCAATATCATTTATTTATAAATTTATCTTTGCCTGTAGTGATTTAAGATATATCCTTAATAATGTTTATATCACTCATATGTATTCAAGTCTATTTCTGTGCTGTCTATCCTGTTTCATGCAACCCTAGAGATGTATCAAGCAGTGATTAAGAGCATGGGATTTAGAATCAAATTGCCTAGATTAAAATCAAATACATCACATGCTGTGTGTGTGACCTGAGACAATTAACTTGCTTTTTCAACCTGCAAAATAGAATTAAGTAGATTTTCACTGTGGCTAGCATGTGGATATATACTTAATCAATGTCAACATGAGGACTTTAATGTTTGTGTGTTTTCCAGCTACTGGAAAGATGCCTCTCACTGGCCACCTTTGTGAGAATGATGATGTTTCTACAAGTCCTCTTACTTTGTGTTCCCAGAGTTCCAAAGTATATCCATGCCAGCAGAGTCCCTTACAAGTGGAAGATGCCCAGTGGTCTCTAAGTCTTCTCAACCCTGGTGGAAATCGCTCTCCACAATCTCAGGCCTCAGTCCTTGAGGGAAGGGCTGTGAAACAAATTTGCAGGCTGTTACTGAGCTCTCCACTCACGAGCTCCAGCAATGACTTCTCTTTCTGTTTCATACAAAATCTTTATAAAAGTCAACTTCTCACTGTGACTCTGTCCTTTAGTTCATCAGATATTTCTGGATAGATTTGAATCTCATCTCATGCCCAGGACAGTCTCTTTCTTTCTCTCTCTTTCTCTCTCTCTCACTCTCTCTCTCTTTCCTTTCTCTCTCTCTCTTCCTCTCCATCTGTCTCTCTTTCTCTCTTTCCCTCTCTGTCTCTGTCTCACACATACATACAAAGGCATAAAAAATGCATATGATCAGATACCAGTGGCTCAACAAATATGAAAAAAACAACTACTAAGGGATTGAAGAAAGAGGCCATTTGTGACTCCTGAAGGAACTGAGACAGCAGAATGCAGATGTGTGTTAAGAACCCAGTCCCACTAAATATCCACTCATTCAACCACTTGCCTGTGTTCAAGGTCTCTCTTATGCTTAGCACAACTAGGTTTGTGGAGCACAGCCAAAGAAACCAATACCTCCATTTTTTGTTGTTTTGTTTTTTTAATCTCAAAGACTGTCCAGCCTAACATATGCACAAAAACTACAGAGACAAATGTCAAGCCAAGGAGGAGCAATCCCAGGTTACCCTCAGCATATACTGGGCCACAACCACTTCAGGAGCAGTCACATAATTGGAGACCCATATGTGAGCAGGACATATTTGTTTTCAGTTAATAATAATGGTAAGGTATACTCTAAACATCCTAAAATACTACCAAAAGAGTTTGTGAAAAAAAAAAACTCCACAGAATCAATTCTATGTATGAAAGTGCATAGTTAAAGTCTCCTGTAAATGGCTGATCAATTCGAGCCAAGTCAATGCAAACAGAGTTGTTTAACAGACCAAGCACATAAAATGCAGGTAAACATTTACTTTGTTTCTTGATCCATCAGACTCTCTCACGAATCCCCAGTTTTAGCCATGCAGCAACTTCAAGGACACAACAGAGTCACTGAAAATTCAGAGTTCAAATGGTTCACATTAAGCCTCTGAGGGCAGGAGAAGTATTAAGTGATTTTCCTCTGGTTGAGAATCTCTCATGGTACATGAGCTTTGTTGTGCATTTGGATAGAGAGAACCGTCCTAACAGCAGCTTCTAACACTAGTTGAGCTCTTGCTATGGGGCAAACACCACGCAAATGTGCTTGACTTGAGTATTCTTTGAACTTTCACTTCAGCTGTCTGAAGCAAGTACCATTTCAGGAATGAAGGATTCACAACCTCACCAGTTTAGGTGGCTTTCCCAAAGCTACCAAGTAACAGAGCTTGAACTTGGCTCTCCCAGAATCCACCTCTGCATTAGCTAGCTAATTACAGTTGGCCTTCAATTATGAGGACTAATTGAATCAAGGGTGTCCCCAGGGCCTAGAGGCACCAGTCACACTGCAGTAGCAGGGGCAGGTGGTTCAATCCTATCCTGTTCTAGTTTACACAAGTGAGCTCATTGCTGAACATTCTTTTTGCCTAAAAATATCAGGCAGTCCACACCCCGGAGCCCTGCAGCTGCTCACGGCAGATGCCCTACAATTAGAAAGTGCTTTACGAAACTTCGTAAGTGCTTTTTGGCCGTGGTGATGGTGACTGGTAGTGAGAGAAAAGATGAGAAGTGAAAGCAAGAAAGGCTGAGGAAGAAAACAATAGGAGGTAACAGTCCATCAGTCATGGATCCCTATAAACAATGCCTCAGGGCTGGGGATTTAGCTCAGCAGCATAAGTGCCTGCCTTGCAAGCACACTGTCATGAGTTCGATCCCTGGTACCAATTAAAAAAAAAAAAAAAAACAATGCCTGTTCCCCTAACTGAAGTGGCTTTTTAGGGTCCGATCTAGAGGTGTCTGTCTAGGTCAGTTAGGCTAACCAGCCTTACCTGTCTCTTATCTTCATGGAGCTTACCTGAAATAAATGTGCGTTCAGGGGTAGCTAAGGCAACTCATGTCTCTCTCCAGGCAAGAGTGGTCCAGCTGAAAAGAACAAAGGCTCAGTCCCAAAGGCAGGGACATGACCAGCTGCTTTTCTGAGCACCCTGGGTATCAGCGTGTTGGCAACGAAGAGAGACAGCGGGAAGTGAAAGTGAGTGGGAAAAATGAGGGCCAGGATAGAGGGTCTAGTGAGGGCTGTGGCTTTGGTTGTGAGTAAACAGAAGGCTCTTGACAGACTTACAGCATAGAGATGACACAGTCTAAAGACACCATTGTCGCTATTCTAGGGAAGGCAAGAGGAACCCACTGTACAGATATCACCAGTACCCAGACGAAAGATGTTGAAGGCTCAGCCCAGGGGAGAGAGGAAGTAATGCAGAGCATTAATATTTGGAGGTAGAGCCTGCGAGTTTGATGGCAGAATGCACATACAGTGTGGAAGGGTGAAAGGAGTCTAAAATGCCAACGTTTTTGGTTTGAGCAATCAGAAGATGGAATTGCCATTTACTGAGCTTGCTCTCAAGAGCAGATTTGAGGAATTTGGTTTGGAAAATCTGAGTGTGAAATGTCTGTTAGATATCCAATGAAGACTTTCAGTCTGTAGCTTGGCATCCAGTGGAGAAGTCTGTCTGTGAGAGTCACCTGTATCCTCTAACCCTAGTTTAAAAAAGAGGTGTTGGGGTTCTGAGTGGGAACATGTTTTAGATTTATTGTGTCAATAAGATAAAAAGAATGAGAAGAGATGAATGCAGGAAAAGAAAGATGCATGAGACATCTTGCAGAAATTCTCTCACACTGTATTCTATAAAAGCATTACTTCCAGGACCTTCTTCCACACCCTGAATGCACCGAGCTGTGCTGATACAGAGAATTGTGTTCAATAGTAAAAATGCAAATCAACAAACCAGCAACTCATTTTGAAATTAATTGGTATGAAAATGCAATGCGAAAAATTTTATATTATTTTTATGTCTTTTCCACTCTATAGTTGATTCTCTTCTTGAGTGTTTTATGTTAAGTGCTTTACGACATGGAGTTTTAAGGCTATTGCATAAAAAGAAAATGGACTGTACTCGGCCACATCCACAGAACCCAAACCCAACTCCATTTGTCATGGCCTTCAATTAACTTAAGCTATTACACATTTTTTTCCCTGTCTTTTGCAGCTTTTCATTGATTTTTTCCTCCCATCTCCTCTCAGTGACCTTTACTGCACAGTCCTTTCTAATGCTAGTCCCTCCTACTCCATTTCATCTTTTCAATTTCTCCCTGATGAGATACCTTATCTAGCCAGTCCTGTTTCAGATGAGACTGAATTGTATAGATTCCCCAAGCAGCCTGCATTGAACCAAGGAAGTGACTGATATTTCTAAGGAAGTGACTGATAGTTCCACAGTGACATATCTGAGTTTGTGAAGATATTCTTCTATGACTGAATTAATTTCTTAAGCTCTTAATTAATTTAGCAAATAATTACCCAACACATCCTATATTCAAGGCGCTACCCTAGGCACTGGAAAGACACTCATCTGCCCACAAGGTCAGAAACATAATTTTTATGTTATTGGCATCTGTGAGAGGTCAAAAAATTTATTCATACTCTACCTCTGATGAAGACAGATAGTTGTTTTTTCTTTAGGTTTTCCACAATAGGTCCCACCTGCAGGGAGGCCAGGAAAAGACTCCTAAATGTATAAGCTGTTGTAGCACCATCACTTAAATGGTGTCCTTAAGAAAATGTCCAGTCCCTTTATGTGAAAATGGTCCTTGTTCTGATAGTCAGCCACCTTCCTTGCTCCTCTACAAGATGGCTCCTGGGTGTATAGGGGAGGGGAGCTCTTGGTGACCTTGGCTGCAGGCAGAAGGCTCTCTGTGGCTCTGAGGGGCTCCTCTGCCATTGTTTGAGGGCTGGATTCTCAGCCCCCATGGAGCCACAGCAGCACACCCTGGGTGACAGGCCCCTCTGAGGCTTCCTCTTATCTTCTCCCTATCTCCTGGTTAGGTCTGACTCTGCCTCTCACTCCTGCACACACTGTTGCAGGTCAAGTTCACAACTTAACTACTCCCTGAATGCCCATCTGGCTGGGGGCATGTGGAAACTTTCAGGTCCTACCCATAGCACATCAAAATTAGGAAGACTGCCTTTGCAAATCACGCTGCGTCCATTATCAAAGCGACTCTGCAGTGACCCTGCAGGCTGCAGTGGTACAGCCTCTCAGAGGAGCTCCCACTGGACCTGCTGACATGAAGCAAAACAAATACCTGCTTCCCCACACTACTCCTTGTAAACTGTCTAACATTCCTTCTTTCACTGAGCCAAGGCCTTGACGAAAAAAGAATTTGAGGCACACTCTCTATTCTCCTGAATTAGGGGTCTCGAGAGAGAAGGGATAGAAGATATACATACACACAGTGAGAGAATTCCCATTTCCTCCTTCTTTTAGTTCCATACAGTCCCCAGCTGATTGAATGGTGGCCACCCACACTGAAGCTGAATCTTGCCCATTCAGCCCACAAACCCACCTCTAACCTGCCCTCAAAACACCCTCACAAACACCCAGAAACTGTGCTGCCTCAGCCATCTAAGCATTCTCAATCCAGTTCAGTTGACATCTAAAATGTAACCATCACACTCTCCATTCTTTCTTTTAGATTCCTAGTCCAGAAGGAGGGATATTTCTCTTATAACCTTTTTCTGCCTGCACGGGTCTTACGCTAAATAGCCTGAGCGTGAAAAGGTGGGCACTGAGCAGTTCTTTTACTATAGTTTCTCCTTCTCCTTACCCCAGGAGAGGCAGGAGCAGGAGCGCAACAATAAATTAACCTCAGTGGAGAGGTATTTGAAAAGTACTGTTCTACAATGAATAAGAGCTATGATTTGGGGGGGGGGTAAGTGTTGAAAGACTGGGTTGTAAAAAGGCAGCTTTGAAATCCCAGAACAAAGAATAAGCCTTTTTGCGGAGAGTCCCTTGTGATTCCTATGACTCCATGATACACGTTTCTATTGAAGCATGGCCTGATTGGACATCAAAATATCACATGCATTTGAATATAGTCATGTTTCAGTTACAAATCCCGTACTCTAATAAGGAACTGGAATAGAAATTTCAGAGTTGGAAGGAACATCAGGAATCTTCTAATTTTTTGTTCCCTCCAAATAGGAATCTTAAATACACCCCCTAACTCTGATTTAACACGCAAACGAAGCACTGAAGAAATGCACAGACTCAGCAGGAGGCCTCTCTCATAGCTAAACCAGCTCCAATGTGAGAAAATCCTGCCTTACATTCAGTCACATTTCACCCCCCCCCCCCCGAGAATTCCAGGCTTTATTCTGGGTCTTGCCCCCTGGAGCCACGGAGGAAATGTGTAGCATCATTTCTCCATAGTGCCACTCTTAAATATTCTAATTTTAAAATATTTCACATCTGTCTTAAACTTTTCTCCTCCAATCCATGCAGGGTGTGTGTGTGTGTGTGCATGCGCGCTTTGTTTTAATTTCTGCCACCTGGCTACTCCTCCCCAGGCACATTTCATCCTGAGTTTATTGTCTCTCAAAATGAGGTGCTGGGATGTTAATAAGGTACCCCAGTTGTGATCTCCTCGCTCTGAGTCTAGCAGGATCTGGATAACAGATTTCTCATGTCAGAGTCTATTAACAGAGATTAATAAATGTTAATTCCCCGGTCTCTACCACCAAGACCGCGTGGTTCACTGAAAATCCCAGCTTGAGCCTCACTACACCTGCCAAGGAAATATTGGCTCTGGATGTGACTGTGCTACCCACTTCCTTCCCCCACATGTCCCTGCCTCCCTTTACAGCTGGTGCAACTCAGATGCAGGACTTGCCTAGGCTTGTGCAGTTATTAGAGGCAGAGTTATAAAAGCAAGTGCTAACATACAAAGATTGGAGATTTTTTAAAAAATTAAAAGGCTAAGGTAAGAAAAATCACTGATGTTCCACTAAGAGAAATGGATCTTACTGTACTATACTTTCTATAATGTATCATTTTTAAATGGGTGGGTTTGTCCCTTCTTGCAGCTGGTACTCTATTCAGATAGTCACCCTTAGTATGCGTATCTGTACACTCTTAATTCTACCCTAATGAAATATTAACCTGTGACTGTTGCATTAATACATGCAAAGTAGGAAGTATTTTAGATTACTTAAGTGAAATACCTTAAGTGAATGCAAAAATGGTGACATAATAGTCCCACAAGGACTGCAAATTCTGCATTTCCTGGCTTGGGCAGGTTTTAAGTTACATCATCTACATTGAAAAAATATAAATAGATGGATTCTGGATTAGCATGGCAGCAGTTCCTCTTGCCTTCCCATTAAAATGCTGTGAGGAGAGAACAAAATGCTAAGCTGCACACTCTACTCTTTGAAGGGACAGGGCCGACAGCCACAGAGAAGAAGGGAGGTACTTAGAGTCTTCCTTTGGTATCTATACATAATTCAGTGCAGGCCCAACAATCTAGAAAAATAGATGATCATTTCCTAACTGTGGAGGAGTCATGCTCTGACTGATCTGAGCTCAGTACCCTATTATCCCATCAGCCTAGTTCTTTATGTCATCTGGAGACTAATTCCCAGAATGCAACAGAACAGGAAGTGACTGGAGCACGTGAGGAACTACCATATCCTGGATAGTCGCCTCTATCTTGTGAGCAGGCGTAGGAATGGGCACTGTGTTGGACATGTTTACTCTTCATCTCTGGAATTAAAGAAAAACTTTCAACTGTACCTGACTCTTGTTCAAAAAATTTACAGGTTGGAGTAGATTGCAGGTTGATTGGGATGAATATCTAGGTTCCTCAGAGATGTACACCAACAAATGTCTACTAGAGTCTTCTCTGTTAGCCTGACCTTCAAGTTTTTTAGTCAAAAGGACCAACCTAATTCTACATACCTTCTCTGTTGACAGACCCTTAATTTGAAGCTATTTATTTCATTCATCAATAACTAAACAAAAAAGATAACATGAGTTTTATGAAAAGTTTATGTTCTTGCCACTGAGAAAGAAATAAAAACTTAAGGATTATTTTTCTAAACCTACAGACCACATAAAATAATTAAACAGAATTTCTGAATTCTAAAGTACTATGAAGAATTCAAGCCAAAAAAACTTATTATTTTAGTACATCACAGAATATAGAATAAAATATAGAAAACAAAAGAAACAGCAGGAAAACATGAAAGGCAGAAAACAAAATAGGTTATAAAAATAACCTTCATAAAAGACATAAATAAATTTATGCATTTCATTTCTGTGAAGAAAACAACAATTTTATTTAAGGGGGTATGGAAAAAACATTTGTCTAATGAAGGAGCCTGGTAACTTGCTGATGGGAGAAACTTATGCTATGGAAAATTAAAATACTTTATAAATAAAAATAAAACCATTATGATTCTGACATAAAGAGATCAATAGAATAGAATTGAATTGAATTGAATGGAAATCAGATGGCTCTAAATAAATAATACTGAGACATTTTGCTGGCCATTCTGAGACAATGAAAGGTTGGATCCATATTGTACTTGTTCTATATCGAAGTAAATTTCTGAGAGATAACAAATTAATAAGATAATCATAAAAAGAGCTCTAGAAAAAGGTAGGGAAGTCTTTCATTGAAGCTTCTCAACAAAGGCAAAAACTATAAATAAGACTGCTAAAGAGGTTATATTAAAATTTAAAATTCCTAGACAGGAAACATTTCTTAATCTGTTAAAAGACAAATATGTGGGAACAGGATGAAGAAGAGGCGAGAACAACTCCCAATTGACCAAAAGTTCTATTCCAATGTCTGGCACCTACTTCTGGCTGGTGTCAACACCATGCCCAAGAGAAAGGCTATCATGGATGCTGAAGGAGATGAAGTCCCAGAGAAGCTGTGTGAGGTTGGCCACTGAAACTTCCCCTTAAAAGCCTGAGCTCAAGACTAAAAAGGCTCTTGCAAAGAAGGGAGAGAAGATACTGAAGGGGGAAAAGGGACACCTGGTGTGGTGAAGACAGAAACAACTCTGCAGGAAATGGAGAGGCCAGAACAGGCCATGCCCAAAAGATCAAAGGTGCTAGAGATGCCAAGAGAAATGTGCATGGTTTTTTGCTAACTGTGTGCATCTGGTGGCTGAGCAGTTTATAATATTAGTTTTATCAAATTTTGTTAAAATGCTGACTTTTGTTTTACTTTTTAAAAATTATGTTAACTCAGAGAGGACTTCACTGTTGCTTTTTGGGGAAGGAACATATGTCACTCTACAGTGTCTCCAAAGCGACATTGGTGTGGGGGAACACTTTTCCCTGGTAGTTTTGAGAAACTTCCTTTCGGCTCCTGTGAGGAGGGATTGCCTGATGTTGACATGCATGGTCACCTTGGCAAATGCCTTATCATGAGGGAAACTTTAATTCATTATGTCTTCCTTTTCCCCTTGGCCATCAGCATAGATTTTCTCCCTGAAGACCAGAGACCTTTTGGCACCTGACACCCAAAAGTTGTTTTGACCAGTATGTCAGACAATCTGGACTTGCCAGTGACATAAGGTGATGCTCCACAAAACAGCAATGTTGTTGCTCTTCTAGGCTGTGGATCTTGAGACCCATAATTTCACCATTTTTGTTTTACTTCCTGAAAGTCAGGATCAACCTGTGAAAAGTTGTCAAATGACATATGACATTTGAGACATGTGACATTTATGAATAAGTGTGAAATGCCAACCTCATCCTAAACTTTTCCCTATTCAGAACACCAAATGAGTACTTCATTGTATTTTACAGTGGCTTTCTGATTACTGGTAGTCTATCAAGTTGTGTTTTAATGATTGTGTGTGCATGTCCTCTCTAAAATACCTAGATTACTTGTTAAGAGTGTCTTTAATAAAGCAAGATACAGTTTGACATGGGGAGAAAAAAGACACTTATGTGTTTGCAATATATATGACAAGGAACTAATGGCCTTCATACATAAAAAATTCATTTGAGTTGATAAAACAAGATGAATGCAAGGTTGTAAATATTGGCTAAAAGTCTTAAGGAATAATTCATGAAAGAATAGAAATAACTGATGACAATACAAAAAGAGGTGTAGCCCTACTAATAACCAGATATCCAAATTAAATAATCAGTGAGGAAGTGGTTCATCTGTAATAAAAGCCTGGAAAGAGGTGCTGAAATGAAGGGACAGCAAATATAGCTCTGTCGCAGTCTCTGCTGGGCCAGTACCACACCACCTTTCATAGTAGACCCCTATTCTGATGCTAATATCCCTGATGACTAAATATTATCTGTCACCAAGAGTTTATAGAAAAAGAGAAAGTATGAAAGTGACAGGAATTGCTCTAGGGTGGCCCCAATATTGTTGAAGGGCCAGTGTAGTGGGAATCACTCAGTGAGCAAGATAAGATAGTGTGATTAGAAAGCAGGATGTTGAAATTACTAGCATGGATGTTGGCTTCTGAAAACTGACAGTCTATGGCGGGAAGGTGGGAGGAGATAACCGAGGCAGATGGAGGGAAGGGGTGTGGTGATGAGGGAGCCAGTGGCCAGAGGCTGAGATTTGGGTGGTCATTCATGTGGACTTTCCAGATGATGGTATGAGCTGGGATGTCAAGAAGGCTGTGAGCCAGGGGAGTAAATGTCACCAGTGAGTGAAAGGGAGCTGGTAGGAGGAATATAAAAGGCAGACCTGAAGTGGAGAGAAGGTGGTAGAGGTAAAGATGGCTGGTGGTTTGAATTCACAAGAGATTAAGGAAATAATGACCTAGAAGTGGCATTTTGGAGCAAGGAGAGAAAGATACTGGTTTCTGAGTCTAAAACACACAAAGTGTACAACAATGAGTTTTGGATAGGAGGGCAGCGGAGGAAGGTAGATCCTTAGGAGGGAGCCTGGTACCAGTTAAGACTAAAGATGAAGGAATTCTTTGTTGAAGACGATGACTGCACAAGATATTTGATAATTAAGGCATTAGGACTTCTAAGGACAAGAGGAAAGAATGAGAAGGAGGGAGAAATACAGTGTGAGTAGAGGAGAGGATGTTCCAAGTTATAGGGGTGAGTAGTCAGAGAATGTGTCCTAGAAAGGATCACAGCCTGCTTTGGCCTAAGACCAGAACTCAGTCAATGGAGACAGCGAGTGGCAGGGCAGTGTGCTGTCTGTCTTCTGGGCTTACCTCCCACTTCTGTCCCTCATGGACTAGGGTATGCAAAATGTTTAGTGTTCAAAACAGTTCTACGAATTTCACTCCCAACAAGAAGATTTACCACTCTAAAGACTAGAGCTCCTCAAGTTCAAAAATTTCAGGGAAGAGCCTGGTTGGCTCAGTTGAGGTTAACTATTTTTAGTCAACAAGGAAGACTAAAAACATAGCAATGGTGTAAGCCACAAAGGGAGGTGGTTATTTCCCTGATTTTGCCGTGGAACATACAGACTCCCCGTGCACTCACAGCAGCAGCCGAAGGAAGCAGCAACAGTGCCCGAGGACGTGACTATTCCCAGTGGAAAGAAAGCTGACCAAAGAAGAAAAGTAACAGAAATAACTTCCTACAGGACAGTGAAGCAACTTACTTGGAATACCTTAACACACACCTCACAAGCTAGGATGGTGTCAGAGAACCCAGGTCACAAAGGAAAAAAAAAAAACAATCAAACCTGGTAACAACTGTTACTCTCATTTTATAATGAAAGCAATTTGTAGGTAAATAAAGAACAGTTTCACTTTCACTCAACACTCTCTCTTGCTCTTTCCAAACATGGTTTATGGAATGTAAACTTTCCTTTTCATAAATGTAAAAGGATGCTTAGAAATTAGGTAATTTAATTAAGGGCAGGACCCACCAGAGATATGAGCTGCACGTCCTGAATTTCTCATAAGAGTCCCCTTTTTCTTAAATAAGAACCTCACCCCACGTTTCACGGAATCTAAAACATCATTGCTTGTAAAACATGTCATTATTCAATGTTCTGTTAAGATATGATAAAGGCTGCCAACTAAACTCTGGTATCGTTCTGCTTTATCTCTTAGAAATTTTTATACTTACAGAAAGATCTCTTTATTTAGACATAGATTTTAATCATAAATTATTCTTGTGTGTACATAAAAGGGGAAATCGAAGCAAAATAAATTGGCTACAGTATTCTTAAAATTTCTTCATGTTCAAAGTCTGGCTCTACTAAATCATTTTTGTAAAAATTAGAATTGTGGAATACTGCTCCTTGCCCCCACCCTTCACACACACACACACACACACACACCCTTGGTGATGGGACTTTAAAAGAAAAGTATCTTTTGCATTTGCTTCTTTTTATTTATTTTTTTTTTTTAGGCAACACAGTACTTTACTTTAAGTCAACTGGACATCAACATTATCTAACGCCATATCTCTAACTCTGCTATAGTTGAGAATAGTTTCAATTACAATAATATCAAACATAACACAATAGTATAAAGCCATGCATTTAGTGAAAGAATTCCAGGGCTTTCTGAACTGAATAACAGAAAATGGTCAATGAGTATTATAATATCTCATTTTTGATAAAAAAGAAAAAAATTTGTTTGAA